>CAJVPP010003277.1:0-12071 GCA_910592005.1 Funneliformis mosseae | reverse complement strand
CATAAGCAATATAGTCATTTTTAATAAAATCAATCTAATAAAATATGTACAGTCAACTTTTGTTATAACGAACTCTATATCCTAGACCTCAACTTCGCTATAAGGCTATAATGAAGTTTTTAAGAGATTTGATTGGCCAATTTGCTATAACAAGAGTATTTTTATTATATTTGTTCAAAAAATTCATTATAACAAGAGTTCACTATAATAAGAGTTGACTGTATAAAGTCATATTAAAAAAAATTTTAATGAAATTGAAGTAGAAGATGATGGTGATTAGTTAGAAACTGATGAAAATAAATCAAATGATCTTCATATTAACAAACATTTTATATTATGATAAAGAAATCATATTTTTTTTTAATGATTATTATATGAAAAAAAGGATTTAAATATAGAATAAAACATTTAAAAAAATGGAGATAATGATACAATAAAATGAACTTTTTTATGTAAATATATAGATATATTCAAATCAAATAAAATAGCTAATCTTAATAAATAGAGAAATAGAAATTTTTATAAGTTAATTGCTTATAGCATATTAATATTAATAAAAAGAAGAAGAGCTTATAAGTGATAATATTTGTTAATGAATATAGAGACCATATTCTTAATTTACAAACTGTCAAATTTTTACTTTATTTTTGAAATCTAACTGATAAAATATTATCTAATATTCATTTTTAAATACTTAAAAATAATCTTAAAATTACTAAATAATATAAAATGCTTATAAACAAGTATCAATATTTTATTATTAAAAAAATTTATTGCAATCTATATGTTTTGACGTAAAAAGTACTAACAAAAAATAATACATTTAATCTTCTTAATTTTTATTAAAAAAAATTAATAATTAAAATAAGTTATAGAATATCAAATAAATCTAATAATACAAGCTCTTACATATTTATTATAGATGGAATCATTATAAGTAGAATTATATATTTATCTGTTATTGTATATAATAATATTATAAAAACTAGTATTTATAATCTTTCACTTTTTATTTTTATAATTATTAATAATAATTTTAATACACAACTGATTGTTCAAATATTTTTTAATAATAAAACCTTAAAATTATATACATAGAATTTAAGAGTTAATCTTTAAACATTAGAAATTTATCCTTCAGTAATACTTATAGATATTGATCTTGTAATAGATGTTGCTATTATTCAAACTTATTTTCAAATAAGATATTTGTATTATATTATATATATAAGATAAAATCTTTTTAAAAATTTAATAAGTAAATTACATAAAGATTATGAAACTTTTGCTTAAAAATCCTTTTAATAATAAACTTGATATTAAAACTTTAAATATGAATATATATAACTAATTAAAAATTATCCTGCTATAAATATTTATCTTAAACATTTATATGATTATTGTATATCATTTTACATTAATCATTATTTTTTAGATAATTTCGTTTGGATTATAACATTTATTTGATTTTTTATATTTATATTTTTAATTTATTTTTTTAATTTTTAAATTCAATTATTTTATATTATAATTGTTAAATGATATATTAAATTTTTTAAAATAAAAATTAATAAATTAATTGTTTAATTATAATAAAAAAATATAATTAATAATAAAAATAATAAAATAATAATATTTTAGAAAAAATTTACATATCATATTGTAATAAAAAAAATTTATATTGATTTATTTAAATTGAAGAAAAAAATAAAAGATCAAAAAAAATACAAATAAAATTTAAATTCTATTTAATTTTTTTTATATATTTTTTTTATTACCTAATAATTATATGCCTTATCCTAATCATATTTTTAAAAATTATCTGACTTAATAAGCAATATTATTAAATATTAATTTAATGATTCAATATCTATCCTATTTTTTTTTACATAGGTTTGGTAAATTTATAAAAAATATTTTCTCAACTTATACATTAGATAAAGAAATAATTAAAGATATTCTAACTAATTTAACAATATTTGAAAATTAATTTAAAAAATCAGGATACATATATTCTTAATACTTACTATATCTCGATCTCTAATTTATTTTATATAATATTTTGCTATTCTCCATTATTATTTTGCTTTATCTCTATTAATTATTTTTTTGAAATTACTTTCTACACTATTCATTTTATCTACTCTATAAAAAACAATAAGTTTTTAATATCTTTATTACCATCAATTCACAATTCACTTTCTTTATTAGTAATACTTCAGATTAAATATATAAAAGGAATAATATAAATTAGATTGTAGAAATCTAAATTTAAGACTTTTAATAATTGTTTCAGAAAATTTTTTTGATAAATGATGGTGAATTATTTGGTAAAATATTATAATTTTGTAAGTACTATATGAAGAAATAGATTCATCAATCTCAATATTGTGCTATTATTATATCATATATTACATCTAAATGAATTTTAATATCTGAAAAACTAACATGTTCTTTTTGGAATATATTAATTAATTTTGTTTTAAATCTGCAAAAAATTAGCAAATTCATAATCTAAATCTTTAAGTAAACTTTTAGCTAAATTCTGATAAGATAATTTTCACTAAATTGAGCATCATAGTGCAGCGCATTGATTACTGAATTCAGAATTTAATGTAAATTTTTTACACAATTAGACATTGATAACCATCTTGTATTAACTATATTAAGATGTTTAATTAAGGATCTTCTAATGCGTCTTTTAATATTTTTAAATTTTGCATTTGTCAAAAAGAACCTGTAAATAATGATATAATTTTTAATATTATTTTCATAATGATTAAAATGTGGAACATACTTTGCTGCATCTTTTCCAGCTAAATGCAATACAATACACAGATGTAATAAAAGAATTAAATTTTTACAATTGTTTAGCAACACCTATTTTTGTACCAACTAATGTTGCGGCTTCATCACTATCAAAATGTAATAAATCTTTGATTTCAAATCCTTTAGTAAGAATAAAATTTTTTAAATTTAAAGTAAGAGCATTAGCATTAAGTTTTTCTAAATTCATTATTCCTATATAGTCCCGTGATTAAGAAGGCGCAGTAACCGTCAGATGTCACAAAGATATTTTTGACGAACTTCGCATTTTACTCCAAAACGTTAATCATGTTTATTTTTAGTATGCTTATTATTTCAATACAATTATACTAACGCTAATAAGTTCCGACCTTGTTGAAATACCAAGGGAAATTTGCCGATTTAGTGAATTTTTTTTGACAAGGGACACTTTATTGTATAACCATTTCTTTAATTAGAAATTTAATTCTATAAATTAATATTTAAGAGAATAAACAAACGATAGAGTCAAAATTCGAGTCTGTATATTTCAAAGTGTTTACCTCGTTTCCTGTTTTTTATGATAATAGATAAATAAAGTAAGGGGAATTAAGGAATAAAAATTTGTTCAACTTGATTTCGAAACCTAGGGGAAATCAAGAAAGTTAATTTCACAATTTTGTAATATTTGGTTCTTGTAGATATACTGTATATCATTCATTCAATTTAATTATAAAAAGGAGAATGAATATTTTTTCATTCCTCATAAACAAATTGACACATCGCTTTGTTTGCGTAACCAGCAATTCAGTTCGTTTAATATAATAGGTCAGTATCCGAAAATCGATTCCAAAAAGGTTTAATTCTTTGAGGATATTTGATAGATAAATAAGGATGATAAACCACTATGCTATTGTAATATACCTGATTAATTTTTTTTTTTTACGGATATTACTTTGTTCTTCAAACTAAAAAATTCGCCACATGTGGCCAAATTGCTTATAAATACCCTGTTAGAAATGTGACTTATAACCTTTCTATTTTCTCGCTGCCCAAATTTTTTTTTCAAAATAAAAAAAACTTACTATAATGTCTGAAAAACCATGGCGACTAAATGTTGATATACCCACACCATCACTTGGTACTCCCAATTCATCAACTTTGGATGTTAATTCAGTAATAACTGAAAACGATGAATTATCTTTAGGGAAAACTATTACGATTACGACGAGTCAACATAACTTGAAACAATTCTATGGTAATATTGAAGATGATAAAGGAGATGAAGAACCCCCAGTTACCTCTAAAGAATTAAGAGGATGGTATATGTATAATGCTGCGGTAGGTTGAATCTTTTTCCATAAATATTTCTTTTACATAAATATCACGCAAATATTACGCCCACCTTCAAAATCTTAATTTTCACACACACCATATTAATTTAGACTGAAGTTTATAGCGTTGTTGCTATAACGGTTTTTATACCCATCATATTAGAAAATTTAGCGGGTGAGGCAGGGTTTCTGTTGGACCGCGTGACCCCTTGTGATACCACCATAAAAGATTACAAATGTGTTACGAGATATGGGACAGGGTTCGTTGATACAGCAAGTTTTTCCTTATATACCATATCAATATCAGTACTTATCCAATGCCTGGTATACATTGGTTTTGGATCGCTTGCTGACCATGGAGAAAATCAAAAAAAGTTACTTATGTTGTTCTCATATATTGGAGCAATTTCAGTCATCGCTTTCTTATCAGTGGTCAATTCAAGCCTGTACTGGTTAGCAGGACTTCTTACAATCATATCGTAAGTAACATATATACAGTATATTTGTTAATTATTTATGATTTTTTCATTTATTTTAAGAACGCGCGTTAATGGGTTGAATTTGTTGTAACAGTAACGTATGCTTTGGAGCTGGATTTGTATTTTATTTAGCGTACATTCCGGTATTCACGCGAGTACATCCACGCGTCATTGAAGCCAAAAGTTCAGGTGTATCAATACAGGATTTATCAAGGATCGAAGAAGAAGTAGCAAATAGATTGTCATCACATTCAATGGCGATAGGATATGCGTCGGGGGTATTGATATTAATAATAGCAGCAGCAATTTCATATTTGATGAATGGAACTACTTACAGTCTTCAAGTAGGAACGGCGTTAGCTGGTGCATGGTGGTTAATGCTCTTAACATTTCCATTAATTTGGTTACAAAGGAGAAAAAGTCCACCATTACCAAATGGAGAGAATTTTTTATTTTATTCATTCAAGAGAGTTGGTAAAACACTTCAGTCAACAAGACAGTTATTTCAAACGATAAAATTTTTAATATCTTGGTTTATACTATCCGATGGCTTTAATACCATAGCTTCGGTTGCAATCCTATTTGGGAAGAAGTCGCTTAATATCGGTAACACGGAATTGTTGATCGCCGCGGTGCTCATTCCCATCAGTGCATTTGTCGGTGTTTATACCTTTTTATTTATACAACAAAAATTTGAATTATCAACAAGAACAATGATATTAATTTTAGGAACATTACATTCTCTAATACCGATTTATGGATTACTTGGATTTGTGAGTCCTATCGGATTGAAATTTACCGTAGAGATTTATATATTTGCAATATATTTTGGATTGGTATTGGGAGCCCTACAAAGTTATTGTCGTGTTTTGTTTGGAAGCATGATTCCGAAAGGACACGAGAATGAATTTTTCGGTTTATATGAAATTACTGATAAAGGATCAAGTTGGATTGGTCCTTTGGTGACAGGATTTATCGGCGATTTAACTCATGACTTAAGATATTGTTTTTGGTTTCTTCTCGTCATGATGATCATACCATTACTTTTAATATACACTGTTAATGTTGAACAAGGTAAAAGAGAAGCTGAGCTTTTCGTTGAGAAAGAACAAAAAGAAAAAAATTTAAAACGTAAAATTTAATTTAATTTAAAAATAATTTTAATATAGTACATTATTATTTATTAAGAAAATCCCCTTCTAGACTTATTATATATATCAAGAATTATTGATCTTTCCAAAAAAAGTTTAGAAATGTGTTATACTCAAATGGACGTTAATTAAATGAATGAGCGAGAGATATACGTAATGATGTTTATTGTACAATGAATATGACTCATAATCCATACTTGTAATTCCCCTCAAATAATATTCCGACACGTAAATGTAAAAAAATAAGAAACGAACACGAATTCCCAATTACCCAAAATTTTTCATTTAGTTTTATTTCTTTGAGCAATATATATATATTAATTCTTGTGACACAAACGTAATCACCAGAACATTCCAAGAGAAACATTTCAATTTATTTTCTCACAGTCGCCTAACATGACAGATTTTCACGCCTTTTATTGGCGTAACATCACGTAGGTTGCAATTAGTTTAGACCAATCATTTAAATCAATACATTTGTGGTTCATAACAGGTTTTTATTGTGATCACGTAGATTAGGTAACTTGTTGATATATATAAATTAAGGCAAATGTTTATTTTGATGTTTATTCCGTATAATGCCGGGGACAACGAATTTTTTTTTTCTTTTTTTTTTTAAAAAAAAAAATGAGATGGCTAAAACATTCATCTATAAAAAAAAAGTTTTTCCTTAATTTTTTTTTTTGAATCCCTTTTATAAGTTAGGTTTAAATTTGCTTATCATTTAACTCTGAAACATTATATAAATTTATTAGTAATTTTTTAATTTTTGAAATAACGTTTGTGATATCGTAACAAAAATAGTTTAGATTATGTCTCATGACAACATTCTTAAAAAAAAAATACTTGTTACACGATTTTGATAATGCACATGTAAATCCAGATGATACTAAACAACACAATTCTATCAATTATATCAAAAAAAAAAAAAAAAAAAAAAAAACACTATAAAAGGACTCAAATTTTCCTCTCATCTCTTTCCTTGTGAACATTTTAGTTTTTTTTTTAAAAATTTGAGATTTTTAAATAATATACTAATGTGAATTCTATAATCACAATAACCATAATAATAAATAAAAAAAATTTCTTACGCCCACAAACATTTGAATATAACGAAGTTTAACCCGATTTTTATTTAAATCATAAAATTATCGTATCATCTACGCCACACGAAATCATGCCTGTACAAGTTGCCACCGGTGATAGGTTCCGTGATAATTGTAAGTTGATACTTGAAAAGAATTTCATGATTGATTTTATTTCATTTTATTTATTTATTTTTTTTTTGTGAAATAACATCAATCAATTAAATCTAACATTCTATAATTAAAGATTTCGAAGAAATTACATTAAAGAAAATATTCTATTCATTCATTCAATCATAGGTATCACTTTACTTCACAAAGCACTCTTGGGTGATGATAAAACAACGATTAATGAAGGTAAACCTTTTATGCTTTTTGATCAACTCGAAAAACTTTTCTACACTTTACAATTGATTAACTTCTTGAACCCTTCTTTCCTCCAATAGCAGAGGAATCTCGATTGGCAGAGAAAGCGAGACTTATCGAACATTATATCTACCGAGATTCCAATTTCACCGTCAATAAACATTATAAAGACACAGCTCGTAGTAAGATTTGGAATTTAAAAGATAAGAAGAATCCTAAATTACGGCGAAATGTTGCTGAAGGTATAATTAGTGAAGAGTACTTTGCAAAAATGGACGCGGAGGTAATGTATCATCACATCTTTGGTTCTTCAGTTATTTTGCACACTTTTTCTCATTGGTCAAGTATATTAACTTTACTTTTACTACCTTTTCTTTCTGTCTAATTTAGGCGATGGCTTCAAAAGAACGAAAACGTCAAAATACAATGATTCGAAAGAATTCGCTTGCGAGTTCAATTGCTGTTGCCGATTATAAACCAGTACAATATTATTCGGATCCAAGTGAACCAAAGATTACCCTTAGTGATCGTGCTGGTAATCGGGTTTGGAGTGGAACGGATATGGATTCAACAATATGATGGTCCCGCTTGTTCATGAAATCAACTTGCGCGCTTTTTCTTTTTTTTTTTTTTTTTTTTTTTTTTTTACAATTATAATTGTAAAGATTGTAAAGGATAAAATTTGTTAGTTTACACATTTTTCTCTTTTTAAAAAAAGAAAAAAAGAAGTAATATTCGCGTTTTATCGAAAAATTTTGTTCCCCTCTCATCAATTATTTTCTTTTAAGCATTCATTCAAAATTGTAGTTATTCAAAATATTCTAAAAAAATTATTATTATATTATCATTTTCTTTCTTCATATCTGAAAAAAATTCATAATAAACATAATAAAACCTTTACATTAAATATGTTAAATATTCAGTAAATCATATAACGTGAATTATGCAGTCATACGTGTTTACTCATTTTTTCAATTGGTGATTTCTGCACAAATATTCATGTGACTGTTACACTGATATTCCTTGATCATTTTAGATTAGATCGGATCGCAAATTTAACCTTGTATGTGATCAAGAACGATCTACAATAGGCCAAAGTTGATCGTCGACCAATAAATTCGATTTTTGCGATCAATCAAAAATGTAGATCGTATCTTCTTTTACATCTTGCTCGACATTAAAAATAAATTTTTTTTCATGACGATCAAAATGCCGATCGAATTTCTAGATCAATTATAATAATTATAATCCAACTTGTACTTTAATTGCTACATCAAAATTTAGCATCCTAAATTTAAAATAAAAATAAAATAAAACACTTAATTGCAAAGAGTAGGTTTACTAACTCATTTTTTTAACAATTCTTTTTCTATTAGAACTTGCTTTAATCTTTAAATTATTTATACAATTAAAAATATGGTCATTTATAAATTATTAAAATTAAAATTCATATAATTAATAATATATTTATCTAATAAAAGTATATAACTTAATATATTATTAAATACAAATATATTGAACTATTGTGTATAATTTATGTGTACAATATTTTTTTTAAAATGTCCAAATCTGAGAACTCTCTGAATTTGAGCGAGATGAAATAATTGGCCTTTGGAAAGGTGGTCATGTTGAGCAAGATATTGTAAATATTCTTGACCATCCTAAATCAACCATTTATAATATTATTGAAAAATATAAAATTGAACACCAAAATTCCAATGCTTCTAGGTCTGGCAGACCATCTAAATTAATAGAGAGAAATGTTAGATGTTTTATAAAAACTGTTAAAAAGGATAGATAACAATCCTTAGATGAAATTACAAAAAAATTCAATCAGATATCAATAGCTTTAGTAAGTTCTAGTAATATAAAGCGTATTTTACATAATAAAGGTTTTTATGGTCATGTTGGAAAAAGAAACCCTTTAGTATCTGAAATAAATTGTAAAAAAAGGTTAAAATGGTATTATTCTAAGAAAGATTGAGAATCTGAGTGGAATACAATAATATAGATTGATGAGTCTCACTTTTTATTATTTCAAAATGATGCTCATCACTAAGTCTGACGTCATCCTTATAAAAAATATGATATAAGTTGTTTAATTTTCACAATAAAGTCAGGAAATCAAGGTATTATGATGTGAAAATGTTTTACTAAAAATAAGATTAGACCTTTAATTCAAGTTTCTGGTAGAATCACAGGTTCTGTATATATCGATATCTTAAATAATAATCTTTATCCTTTATTGATGAGTTGAACACTAATTTAAAATATATTTTTCAAGATGATAATCCTCCTGTTCATTAATTAAATTAAGCATTTGTAGGATATTTTAGAAAGAAAAGTCTATAAACATAAGCTATATCCAAAAAATCTTAATGAATTAATAGTTATTTTAAAGGAAAAGTGGTATGAAATTAAACCAGAAATTTTAGAAAATTTAGTAAAAAGTATACTAAAAAGAATTCAAGCTGTAATAAATAATAATAACAATCTGATTAAATATTAATTTTATAAATAAAAAATTCATATTTTTATGAATAAAATAAAAAAAAATTTATTCAAATTCACTTATTAATTTTTTTTATAATTTAAAAATAAAAATTGATCACAAATTTAAAAGTTGTGATAACTTTTTTTTTGATTCAATACTTTTAACTAGAAAGTATACATATATTATATAACATAAATATATACAAATTTTTACTAAAATAGATAAATTACATAAAAAAAGTTAATTTATATAAAAAACTAATATAATTTTCTATATTAATAATAAATTTATTATCTTATATATATATTTTTTTAGTTTAAAATTATATACTATATTTTACTGTCTAAGAAGATTACTAAAAAAATCAGATTTTTTAAATTATTTAATAAAATTTCAATTTTTATTTGTATTTTAATTTTTGATATTATATGATTAAAATATAACCTATCTTAATTTTAATTAAAAATTCTTAAAACTTAAATCTTTTAATAATCTTCTTATATATAATTATAATATTAAATAATTAGATAGTTTTAAATAAGCTTTAAATACATTTTAATATTTAAAACTTTAATTAAAATATTTAATAATCAAATAATATAAGCTGTTTATGATTAAATAATATAATTATATTATTTAGTCATAAATGGCTTAGATTAGGTTATCTAGTAATAAAATAATCTAGGTATGATTAAATAATCTAAATATAACTAAATAATCTAAATATGAATAAATAATCTAAATATGACTAAATAATCTAAATATCACTAAATAATTTAAAGTTAATAATCTAATTATGATTAAAAAATCTAATTAAATAATCTAATTGTAATGATTTATTATACTTATCTATTTTTTCTTATCCTGATGAATTTTTTTTACTATTAATGTACAGTGACTAAAGATTAGCAGAAGGCATATCTCAATTAAGATAAGCTTTTATTTTATATTAGATAACCTCTCTAAGTCTCCAATCTCATTAAGAGGTATAGCAACCTACTTAAAAACATATCCTTATACAGTTACTATCTAATATAGATCACTAAAAATTTAAATCAGATCAGATTTTTGTTTGACCTGATCTGATTCTCTCAGTTCTAAAAACTTGATTAACCTGATCTGAACTGACCTATTTAAAGCTTTAACCAATTTAATATAAGAAAAAAAATTCAGTTTTCTATTATTAAAGAAGTATTTACTATCTGAATAGATAAAGTACTTCAAGCTGGATTTATTCTCACTGAAAGTATTCTAACAACAAAGGCATTAGATTTTGCCTTATTGTGTAATGAAAAAAAATTTAAAACATCAAACAGGTGGCTTGATAATTTTAAAAAGAGATACAATCTTAAGCAGTACAATATTTATAGAGAAGCAGGTAGTATACCAATTTAAGATCTTGATTTAATGAGAGAAAACTTTATCAAATACTAAGGAATTATGATTCAAAATACATTTTTAATTGTGATGAGACAGGTCTCTTTTGAAAAATAAGATCAATTCATATAATATCTAATACTCCTATGGCTAAGACTAAGCAATCTAAGGATTATGTAACTGTTTTATTTACCTACAATTCAATTGGAATTGAAAAATTGCGTCTCTTATTCATACATAAATATGAAAATCCCAAAGTGCTCAAAAATATTACTAAAAATTCCTTTCTGGTCAAATATTATTAAAATAAAAAAAGTTAGATACAGGTCTCTATCTAGAATGATTATTTTAAAAAATTAGATTCTCAAATGAGAGTACAAAATAGGAATATACTTTTACTTGTCAATATTAATCTAATACATATTTTATATAAAAATACAACTCTTACAAATATTGTTATTGAATACCTTCTTCTAAATACTACATTCCATTTTCAACTCTGCGATCAAAGAATTATTAATAATTTTAAAGTAAGAAGTAAACTTTATTTGTTTACTGTAATTGTTTTAAATTTAATATTAATTTTTTTATTTTAGGCATAATATAGAAAGTTATATTTGCGTAATTAAGTTAAAGCTTTTATAATTTTAATAAATATAGCAATGAACTTAAGAAAATTGATATTAAAAAATATATTAAATATATTGCATATGTGTGAGATAATGTTACAAATACTATAATCAAAAATTGTTAGTTAAAGGCAGGTATTATGCCTGAATATAGTGAGTTAAATGGTGATGAAAGTGTCAACTAAAGATGGTAACCATAATTAATATATTGTAATATATAATGTTATCCCTTAAACTGTAAAGATTCATAGGCAAATTTGCCTGCTTATTTACTATAAATTCTCTTCTGATTTACTTTATGAAAAATTAAAATTTTTAAAAAATTATTATAATAAATTTTTCAAAACTTAATTTTAAAAATTGAATTATTTA
>CAJVPP010003276.1:0-12077 GCA_910592005.1 Funneliformis mosseae | reverse complement strand
TTAAACGATAAACTTTTAATTCAATCCGTTGAATTAAATACAAGACAATATCACAATCACGCCTATATGAAGACACGGAAAAAGGTAATAGCAAATGAATTTATAAGGTTCCTTTATTGAACTCTTGGTTATCCTAAAACCCTATCTCGAGTTACTTTTCAACTCGAGAAAATACAAGATATTTATATGAAATAAAATAATATAAAATCAACTATAACAAATATAATAAAAAGAATAAATAATACAACTATGATAAATATAATAATTATAATGAATAAGATATAATTAATAAATATAACAACTATAATCAATTTATCTAATTTGTCCACACTAGATCAACGTTAACTTTAGCAACTTTGTCAACTTCGTCAACTATGTCGATCATTTAGATCACATGACCTATTTTCGGCACAGTCACGGATTCACGGCTTCAATGGAGCTGAGGTGAATATATCTTTGATATTAATGTTTTATGCTTATCTATCAATCGATCCTTTTGCTTGCAAAGTGAGAATTTATGAACGTGATGTTAATAATAATATCGTTTGGCATGAATTCGATAATCCCTCTAAAATTAATTCACGCGTTCTTTGTATTGAATTTGCAAGGCATTCTTTAATGCAACATGATGAAATGTAGAATGATTAAATGAAATTTTCGTCAGTCTAGGAAGAAACATTTCTTAAAACTATAAGCCGATTGCTATAGTTTGTTTTTCAAAATCTATTAATAGAATAGACCGTGGGTCATTTTGCGCGGCTTTTGTGGAGATCTCGATTTTCATTACTAATTGTTATCTGTTATGGGCTAAAGCACAAGCGCTTAGCTCCTTTTATCTTTATTGTTATTATCCACAATTACATTTTAATGACTTTTCCAACTACTTTCGCAAGTCATAATTCGAAACAATTATGTCAGACTCACCGAATTCTATTAGTAGTTCGTGGTCTTGCTACAAAAAAAATAAGAGGAGATTGATTAATTAATCCTTTTATACGCTTTTCATAAGTAAATCGAAACTAGAATGTATTATTTTTCAAACAATTGCTTAAAGAGATGTGTAGCCTGGTCCTCACCAAATGGCGTGAGTGCCTGGAAAAAAGGGACCAAATTAAAAATTTTTTCAAACAATTGTTCTTAAGTGAAATTAAATCTGATCATTTCATTTGATCCAGAACTCTTATTATTTAAAAAATAATTTATCAACTAAAATATTATTAAGAATTAAGTTAACGTTAACAAATAGATTAATATTTATTGCTATATATATTTCTCTTAATGTAGAGACTGGCTATAATATAATAATGTATTTATTTTTTTGAGAAATATTTTGAAAGTTAACGAATTATAGTATTAATCAATAAATAATATTTATTGTTGCATTTATCATCATAATAAAACGGGTTCGGTTTCAAATTTGTTAATAAATTTAGTAAAAGTAAATTTGTTATTTTAAATGTAAAAATTTTTCTGACGCTCGAAACTTCATTGTAATCATTGAAATAAAAAAAACGATAAGTTATATTGTATCAGGTTAATGCTTAAATATCTACTATAAACCTTACCTACAAAAATATTTGTCAATTAAAACTGATTCTAGTAAGAAATGATTTTGATAATATATTCATTTAAAATTTAATGATTTATTACCTTCTAATTCTTTTAATAATTTATCTTTGTAAAAGAAACAATTTATCTTTATTTGTTAATATTATGTTACTAGTAATGGAAAAAAAAATTTTTTTAATTAAAAAACAAAGGTTTTAATCGACATTTACTGTAATACTAAAATAAAAAAATAATTAGCAGATCAATGCGAAATATGAGGGATCATCATCCTAAAAAGGAAATTGGTCAAAGAAAACTTCTGTTAAAATCATTTAGCCCATCTTCTATTAGAACAAAATATGGACTTTTTAAAAGTATTCATTATTAATTTAATTTTTTTTTTTTTTTTTTACTTTTTTGGGGTTCTTTCACTTTGGGCCGTAGTGATATATCGGATCTGATTTTAAAATTATTAATTATTAAATTAAATCCTCTTCCAACTTGAAGTACGCGGTGTTATTTGTTTTTAGTTTAGTTTTTAGTTTCTTATTTTTATTTTTTTTTATTTGTCCGCGCTTTAGATTTATCTATTTGAGTTTGCTTTATAGTTCAATTTTGTAATTAGGGTTGTTATTATTGATCTTTTCGCAATTATTCTTCTCAAATCAAATTAAGTGGTTTGCTTATTTAAATGTCGAAAATAATCGATTATGATTCGATTTGCGATTATTAATACAATCCCTACATCCTACTGGATAATCAAAAAAAATTTATTCTCGTTTATATCATTACTTCTTATTCTTCAAAATAAAACGAAAGTAAATATATGATCATCACACAAAAAGTAATCCAAAATAGAAATTTTTTAGCTTTTAGAACAAAAGGATTGATTATTGGAACGAATATTTTATTTCTTTATAAAAAGGCTCTGATTCTCAACTTGGTCTGAAAAAAAAAAACTTGATTAAAATTAAAACATACCTTTGTAAAGAAAATAATAATCATGAACCGAAAATTTATTTTTGCATTACTTTTAATGGTTTTTTCCACAGCCAATGCAAAATCAGAATTTCAAAAATGTGACAATGGTAGATTTTCAACACCCCTACTCTCTGTTACACTTCATCCTGATCCAGTCGTCTCCGGAAAACTCGCAACTTTTAATGTTTCTGGAACTATACCTACAAAAATTACAGAAAATACCGCAATTATTGCTTATTATTACGATCTTGAATTTAAACGAATCGTAGGCGATCATCATCTTGAAAGAATTTGTAAAGGAACAGAGTGTTCAATTGAAGCTAATACTCAATTTACTAAAAAATTTAAGTTTCTGACACCACCTTTACCTTTTCAATATCTACTTAAAGTTGCTGTTGTAGAAACAATGGGCGGAAAACCTGAAATAGGACCATATCTAGCTTGCGCAATGACATCTAATATAATTGAATAATATTATTTTATTTTTAATTTATTTTTTATCATTTTTATTAGTGTAGTAATTTTATTGATAGAATTTATTACCATAACATTTATTCTGAATAAGAAGTCTTAAATTTAAATATTTTACATTTCACAATAATTATTTTTTGACTGATCGGTAATTTATTTTGATCTTTTGAAAAGATTAATAAAGTTTTCATTTGGGTTTATATATATGATTTGTATGATTTTCATCGAAAATCATTAATATCACAGTGAAATAATTATTACTTGTTTTATATGAATTTGAACAATTATAACAAATCTAAGTTAGATATCTTAATCTGACTTGAATAAATTTGAGTTTAAATCGAGTCGAATTGAGTAAAAATTTATTTTACTCGAAACAAGTTGAGTCAAATTTTTATAAAATTTGACTTGAAAAAAGAGAGTTGATTCTTAAATTTAACTCGACTCGACTCATAAATAATTTCGCCTTTATCCATCAGCTTGTGTGGAAGAAATTTGCATGGAGTACACTTACCATTTCTAAAGAATATTTCTTTGTGAGCATTTTGTTAGTCAAGAATACAAAGGTAGTATTTCTTCACATATAAAAGTAAAGTTCGTATAAAAATAAATAAAACTACACAAAATACATATTCTCAAATTTTTAGAAAATGTCTTGTATTTTGCAGAATCTAAAAAGAGATAATTCGGACCTTATAGAGGCATTTTTCAAAGTATACATACAAGGGAATTATTAAGAACGTTAAGTTATCATTCTTTCTTGAACGATATATTATCGTTCTTCTTAAAAGATTTATTATCTACTTGATATCTTCTTAGAAACCAATCTTGGTGACCGATTATAGTGTTACGAGTATGGATCTAACCCGATAAACCTTTCAGTTTAAAATTCATGTAAAAATAAAAAGAACAACTCTTAAAAGAGCGAACTTATTTTTATTTTTCATATTTTAAAATGAAATTTTTAGTATTACTGTTAGTTTATTATACGGAACGTATAGTTTATTCTGGTAAAGAAAACGAATAAATAAAATCGAATTTATGCAATGTGAATATAAACTGAACACCTTTATATATATGTCGCTTATCGTGCTGCATAAACCAAATGTACACTAATATAATGTAAGAAGTACTGGCTAGTTTTTAAAACAAAAAATTCCGAGTTTATTTCAATAGATTTAGGATTTATTCTTATTTTATATTTTATATAATTTTATAACATGAGATTATACACGTTGTTTTTGGTAGAATCACGTCAATATGACTCACAAACTCTTTGCTACCAAACGATGAATCCGTTTGTTAACTCGGCCAATTCGGTAATAGCCTATAATAATCCTTGGGCGATTACACCATTCGATAAATGAACTCTGACTAGGAATGAAACGTGAATCAAGCTCTATTTCTTTCCATTATTCATCGAGATCTGGTTCTATCTTCCTAGTTAATTATTAAAATTAAATTATATCCTCTTCCAGCTTGAAGTACGCGGCGTTTTTTTTTTTTTAGTTTAGTTTTTAATTTCTTTAAATTAATTATTTTATTTTTTAAGTTTGCTTTATAGATTCTTTCAATTACTTGCGTCTGAAAACAATATTCGCTAGATACAGAAGTTGCAGGAGTAGTAGATATTTTTTATATAAAGTTCAGATAAAAGATAAGAGCTTGCTTTTGTTTACATTCCACCACTTTAAAGGATGTAATATCTATTTGCTGAAGTTTAATAAAATTCGAATGAAAAATTCATTAAAATCGCAAAAAAAAAACAAAAAAAAAAAAATATATAGAGTATATAAAATAACGAAGAATAGCGTCAAAAGATGTACAAATTTAAAATTTAATTTTCATTATATAAAAATTTTTTTTTTTAAAAAAAAAAATTTAATCTTAGATCGCACAAATAAAAAGCTAATATGTAGTACTAGTAGATCCAAAAACAACCACCTGCGCTGCTTAATACTTTTGGGAGCGAACCACCCGAAAAGAGGACGCAACATCCAAAACAAAAATGAAATCATTCAGTCGTTGCACCCTGAAAACCCGTATTATACATCATAAACCGGTTTTAAATTTAAGATCCAGGCAATATAATATTAAATAAAAAATATTTTTTATTTGATTTTTATTAAAATAAAAAAATATTGAGCTAATTACATGTTTAAATGATAGATAAGATTAGATATCTTGAGGTGTTTAACTAATTTTTTTTATCGCCGTTTCCAAAATGGTGTGATCAGGTGATTTGTCGATCAATTATAATAAAAAAAGGATTTTACACACTAAAGTAAACTTTAAAAAAGAAACTATTTTTCACAACTTTTTAACTTTTATCAACCTTCATAACATAGAGTATTTGAGCCTTGTGTATTAGTGAGGTTTAATATGTGGAAGTTTCTTTTAGCTTATAAAACGATTCCTAGCTTCCTAGCGATTCCAAAACGATTCCCTAGCGATTACTACAATTATTGGCGAGATTCCTATTTGCGATTCCTAAGCAAGTTTTCTTTCAAAAGCTTCGTTTTAGCTTATCTTTTTTTTTTTATAAAATATATTTTAATTAATGAGAAATGCTTTATCATTTTTATACTAATTCATTCTAACATGAAATTTTTGATTTTTTATAAAAATGCATTTTTTTCATGGATTCATTTAGAAATATTTGATGTTTTAAATTACTAGAGAAATCATTCATTATTTGGAAGGATTTTTTATTTTCAATAATGAGAATGAAAAAATTGTTTAATTTTATTATATAATTTGTTATTTTTAATGTAACATTTATTTTGTGTTTTAATATTACTTTTTTATTTTTTTCAAGTGTTATTTAAATAATTTTAAATTTTTTTTGTTGTTTTCAAAATTTTCAGTGTTTATGATTTTTTTTTAATTAATCGACAAATCACCTGATCACACTAATTCGAAAACAGCGATAAAATTAAACCTTGATTCAATTCAATGTAATTTACATTTTACTAAATATAATTTTCTGCATTTGAAAAAATCTTTGCTAGGTATAGAAGTTGCAGGAATAAATAAATATTTGATAAAATATAAAAGTGCTTTTGTTTATATCGCACCTCTTTAAAGGATCTTCTGTAATTCTATTCGAATGAAAAAATCATTTAAAATCGCAAATTCATAATTCCATCCTATACATAAAATTAGGATCATCATCAGAATAAAATTCAAGTATTTTAACGAGTTTGATTTTAATGCATAATGTGATCAAATACTTAATAAACTTAGATTACAAAATAGACAGAATGATTAAATGTAACGTGTTATTTAGCGAAGAGAGAAGAGAGTATCGTAACTTAGTTTATTAAATAATTATATAATTATAAATTTTCTTATATCAATAGTAAAAATATACAAGGAACATTCTCGTTAATTAATTTAAAATCACAATATGTTAATATACTTGCACTTAGCCAGATATAGATTAACCTACAACTGTTTCTCTCAGATACGTAGTGGTGGTAAGCCTTGTTCGAGCTAAAAAAAAAATTTTTTAGATTATCAGAACACGTCAACGATGACCAAGATCATCATCATATGGGCCCTTTGCAATAGAAAGGGGGGAATCTACCTTATAGTAGTTTTTGAGATAAATCAGTTTTTGTGAAATAAACAAAGGAGGTGAGGCGATATTAAAAATAAAATGCGCGATCGATTCATAAATTGAGAATATCGATCATTGCCAAAGTAAAGAATACAAGCAATATTCTTTGCAATAGAAAAGGGGAAAACAGCCGGAAAAATTGTTGCTGAATTTGCTGAATTTACTGATTCTACTTTTTTTTTTAGCGAAGGCTTTCGTTAAAATGGATTTTGGAAGGTGGAGGATTCAGCTTTCGTTTAATAGTGAGTGATTTTTTTTATTTTATTTTTATTTTTTTTTTGGAACTTAATGTTCTTTTCTTTTTTTTCTTTTAGTGGTGATCTTGGATTTTGATAAGGTGGAGGGGAGGGTTCAGCTTTCGCTTAATAGTGAGTGGTTATTTTTATTTTATTTTTTTTGTTTTAAGAACTTTGTTAATGCTTCTTTTCTTTTTTTTTCTTAACGGTGGTCTTGAATTTTGATAAGGTAGAGGGTTAGAAATTTATTTATATTTATATTTTATTTTTATTTTAGAAACTTTATTAATATTTCTTTTCTTTTTTTTTCTTTAGTGGTGGTCTTGGATTTGTGGAGGGTTCGGCATGGTGAGTGAAAACATTTTTTTATTTTTTTTTTTTTTTTTAGGAATTTTATTCTAGTGGTATACAAACATATTAAATTTAATAAAATAAATTAAAAAAATAAATTTATAAAACTAAAATAAATTAAAAAAAATGCTAATTAATTATTGTTAAAATATTTTCATAGGTTATTTTACAGTTACAAAAGTAGTAGTCTTGGATTTTGGTAAGGTTGAGATTCCTTTTTTTTTAGTGGCGATTCTAGATTTCATTTGTTAAAATAGTAAATTTTTTTTTATTTTTTTTGAGGAATATTATTAATGTTTCTTGTTTTTTTATGATTATTCTTAACTTGGATTTCAGTTTCTTGATATTTTTATTAATGTTTTAAGAATGTAATTAGCTTTTATTTCTTTTTTTCTTTTAAAAATAGCTATTGGATAAAATAAAATTTATTTTTTATTTTTTTTTTATTTTGTTATCTTAATTAAAATTTCCTTTTTTTTCTATTTTAAAAATAAAAATTCATTATTTATTTCTTTTAAGTTTTTTAATTAATATAATTTAAGCAATTTTACTTATGTAATAATAATTAATTTATTTATTTAATAATAAAATAAAAAAATTAGTAAATGATATTTTTAATTATCTTCATTATTTGTAATAATTTAAGTTTTATTTATTTTGATTGAATTATTTATTATTATTTATTATTTAAAGCAATATCTTTTTTTTAAAAAAAAAGAAATTAATAATCATGTTATTTTAAGTTTATAATTATCGCCATTTTCAAAATGGTATGATCAAGTGATTTGTTAACAATTATAATAAAAAAAGGATTTTTAGATTACACCAAAGTAAACTTTAAAAAGACTTTCTTAAAGAAACTATTTTTTCATAACTTTTTAACTTTTATTAACCTTCATAATATAGAGTATTTGAACCTTTTATATTAGTAAGATTTAATATGTAAAAGCTTTTTTAGCTTATAAAATAATTCCTAATTTTCTAATGATTCTAAAATGATTCCTTAGCAATTATTACAATTATTGACAAGATTCCTATTGTGATTCCTAAATAAGTTTTCTTCTAAAGGCTTTGTTTTAGCTTATTTTTTTTTATAAAATATATATAAGTAATGAGAAATGGTTTTTTAGATGAGTTTTATCATTTTTATAATAATTCATTCTAATATGAAATTTTTGATTTTTTATAAAAATGCATTTTTTTCATGGATCCAATATATTCTTATTATAAATATATTTAGAAATATTTGATGTTTTAAATTACTAGAGAAATCATTCATTTTTTGGAAGAATTTTTTATTTTTAATAATAAGAATGAAAAAATTGTTTAATTTTATTATATAATTTGTTATTTTTAATGTAACAATTATTTTTATATTTTAATATTACTTTTTTATTTTTTTCAAGTATTATTTAAATATTTTTCTAGTATTTTTAAATTTTTTTGTTGTTTTCAATGTTTTCAGTATTTATGATTTTTTTTAATTAATCAATAAATCACCTGATCATACTAATTTGAAAATGGCAATAATAAAATCAATAAAATTTATCAGTCATAAGATATATTACTAAAATTTTATACTAATTGTAAAAGCTCAAAAAACATGATGTATAAGATTTCTTAATTCAAAATTACACAAGATTTTATCACTTAATTTTGTGAGAATTGCTTTAATTAAGAGAATGATAAATTGCATTTTCACAATTTTTATATATAAAAAAGCTAGTTCACAACTTTAAATTATATGCTAAATATCAAAATTTAATGATTGTAACTTTTTGTTGTTTTAATATAAGTATAACCAGAACCTCTTCTTTTTAAAAGTCTATTTATTAATATTATATAATAATGATAGTATTAAAGAATCTTCCATCGAAAATTTTAAAATAAAATCATGTGATGCAGTAAATTTAACAGTTTCTTCATATAAAACTCAAAATCAGAATTTTTAATCTACATTTTATCTCTAAGTAAAGTTGTAACACTGATAAATTTACATATAATTATCATATTTCAGAATTATATATTAAACAAATAAAGTTTACAATTAACTTTTATGTTTGATTTTAAGATTTTTAGCAGTTTCTTCATATAAAACTCAAAATCAGCATTTTTAATCTACCTTTTATTTATAAGTAAAGTTATAGTGCTAATAAATTTACATATAAATCTAATTTCAAGAACTTCTTAGTTTAATTTAAAAGAATTGCTAAAAATGTTATCGATATTGATATTATTATTAATATTAAGTTACATAAACTAGGAAACAAAAATGTTACAAAGTCTGAAATGTGAAATATCATCACATACTAGACAGATAATGGGATATTTCTGTATCATTATATATAAGTCCTCATTATACTTCAGACTAATTAACTTTAACTAACTTTAAAACGTTAAACTTATCATTACTATTATAATATGCATTTTTTTTAATCTATTCACATGTTAAAGAAATATTGATTTTACGCCTTATAATATTTTTGCATGTAATATGATATTTAAGAATGTATCAAAAAGTATGACAAAATGCATTAATTAAAGATCGACAAATTTGTCACTCAAAATAATAACTATTACTTCTATTGAAAAGTAATCAGACGGGATGTGATCATAGAATTACTAATTTAAGATAGATAGTTCTTTATTTATTTTATATACTTATATTTGTGCTCTATTTTATATCTTAATAAGACGTTATCTATAAAAAAATAAATATTAAATAATCTTATCGTTATATAAAGACCTTATAATTTTTAACGTTAAAGAATCAACGTTAAATTAAAGTCACTTTCATTTTTTTTCTTAAATTTTTTTTTGATAATAATAACTTGTTAGTTAGAAATTTAGTTTTAGTATTATTTTATTCTTTAGAGTAGTAAATTTTTTAGTTTTATACCATTTCTATTTTTTTTATAAAATTCTTTTTTTTTATTGATGATATTTACTTAGTGTTAATCATCTTATCTTATAAAATTCGTCTCTTTTACTATATCTGATACAAACTTACTAAATATTTATGATAATTTTGATTATGTTCCTAATGATTATGATAATTTGGAAAGCATAGCCTTTACTGAAAGTCTTATATCAGAGAGTGTTGTAGGGAGTATTGGAAGTGATAATAGTACATTAAATTATGATATAGAAATGCTTTTTCTTTTAATAATACCAATTTTGAAAGAGCAAGAAAACTTATAGAAGAGGATAAAATAATGATATATTTTTATTAAAAGATATCAATGATATTGATATTGCTACTGAAGTAGATATTAATACATCAACAATTTTAATATTTGATTCAGAGTTGACTACATTAGGATCAACTGATAGAAATGAATATTTTGTTATAGACACAATAAACGCTAGTGAATCTTTATCAGAATGTCCAATTTTAGACATTAATAATAGTTCTATTCAATGCTATTCAAGCTATTCGGAAAGATAGAAGCTACTTTTCTAACTAATTGAAACTTGAAAGATCATTCCAAAGATTTTTCAAAAAGTTCAAACAAAAAATGATTTGTCAACAATAGATGTATGTTATTCCCACTTTCTTTATAATCAAAATTAGCTTCATCTTCCAAATACCAAAAAGACATGTTCAATTGAAAAAAGTTGGATTTTTTGCCAGCGTTGCTTATTTTGTAACAAATACAAACATTTTTTTAGTCAGAGTAGGACTTGTATACAGCATTCGAGATATGTTTTTGGAAAATATGTGCAAATTCCTTATGTTAAACTTAAGGTTTGCCCTATATTTAAACAGGAGATAGAATCAGAAAATATTAATAATAATAATGATCAAGCAAAATATCAACTTAGATTTATATGTTTAAAGTATTTTGTTATACATAGTGGGCATTTTTATAAGCGAAGAGGCTGTGAAAATATGTCAAATTTTAAATGCATAGATATACATAAGGATGATACAAGCAAATCACTTTGAATTATAGGTCACTAGGTCTTATCTATAGCAGAATCCACTGACGAGAATAATAAAAACAATCTCTTAGTATATTTGACTAATATGCTTTCAACATTTTATAATACTAAGTTTTCTTCAATAGTAGCAAATTATCCTAGCCTTCTTTTTGTAAAATTGCTTTGAGACTAGAGCACGTTAATATAACAAAATTATGAATCAAAAATATGAACTCACTTCTGAAACAGTCATGAACTTTGGCAAAACATTAGGAATTATAACATGGAAAGCATGACATAATGTATAAAAAATAAAACCAAACTTGAAAATCCAACATCACTAATGGAATATCAGAATAGTTTTCCTTCATATCTGACAAACTTTTTTAATGAATTTATTGAAATATTACAAAGAAAAAATACGAGATATTAATTAGAAAAAGAAAGAAAAGGGGTCTTTCATTAAAGAATTTTGATACAAGCTATGTGAATAAGATAATTGCATTTCTTATTTTAATGGTATTAAATATAGCATTTCCAGCCACTAAATTTGGCTAACTTATATTATGAGTTCACTTTGCCAAAATCCAAAACTACATTACTCCTTTTACAATATTCTTTACATAGCAAACTTAGTATCCTATACGCATCAATATGAAAGTTTGTTAGAAAAGGCCTATCAACAAGATGTCAAGTAGTGATATTAGTGATATTAGTATACAAACATTTAAAACATTTAATCAACTGTCTGTTTTACTTACACCCTCAATCTTCCCAATGCCTTCAAGAACACAGATTCACATTTTATTGTTAACATGATGCTTCGACTTTGTTACTTTTTGTTTCAGGCTAGACCATTCTTCTTTCAACCTAGAAATTCAGATGACAAATCTACAGAAGACAATCCAAGCCTTCTCAATAGTTCTCTTCGTTATATGTGTAAT
>CAJVPP010003275.1:0-12080 GCA_910592005.1 Funneliformis mosseae | reverse complement strand
CCTTTCATTGAAAAGAAACATTTTCGGATCTCTTTTAGAACCGAAAATTCGTTTTTTCAATAATACTTTCGGATTCGAATCAGATCGAATTTGGACTTAAACCGATTTGTCAGATCCGGATTTGAGATTCGATCCGTAGGTTTCAGATCGGATCTGAATTTCAACGGATCCGTCAGATTCGGATCGGATTCGGATCCTGAAAAATGAAAATCGGATCGGATTGGATTTGGATAAAATCCGATCCGATCTGATTTTGCGGAACACTATTTTTAAGAAGTGAAAAAATCAAGTTTATTTATATAAATTTTCATATATGCTGAAAATAAATTCAAATAGTTATATAAAGTAAATCATAAATAATTTATTAATGCAATTAATAATTTAATTATGCATTAAATGAAACTTAAAATAAATCAGAAAAAATTATCAATACATTAAATCAAAATGAACTTAAAGATAATTCTTTTATCATACATTCAGACTTAAAGTAAATCAAAAATAATTATTAATATAATATAATACTTTAATTATGCATTAAAAAAAACTTAAAGTAAATTAGAAATAATACTTTTATCATGCATTAATTCAGTATAAGATTCAGAAACAATTTATCAATACATTAAATTAAAACAACTTAAAGTAAATCAAAAATAATACTTTTATCATGCATTAAATCAGTATAAGATTTAGAAATAATTTATCAATACATTAAATTAAAACAAACTTAAATCAATACAAGTTTAAAAATAATTATCAATACATTAAATTAAAGCGAACTTAACAAAAATAGTTATAAATATTAAAATTATTTTAAAAGAAAATTTGTTTAATTATTTATACTTACTAAAAAAAAAAAATAATAGTTTAGTATAATAATATAAATATTTGCAAAACTACTGCATTTTTTAAAAAAATATAAAATTTAACTAAAATCATTCTCATAAATAACTTTATTTTGAACTTCTATTTTCTTCTTAATTTTTCAATTAAAATAAAAATGAGCTAAAAAAAGTTAATTTCTAAAATACATAATGATGATAATGATTCATCAAGTCAATTTTCTAATACATCTTCTTGTAGAAAAAATAGATAGATTTCTAGATTAATTGATGAAAAAGATATTTCTATTTCTCAATCTTCTAATACACCTTTTTGTAGAAGAATAAGTAGTTCAATTGGTAGTTTAATTAATAAAGAAAATATATCTACTTCTAGGCCATTAACCTTTTAAATATCAAGATTCACAAAGTTCTATTTCAGATACATTTTATCAATTCAAAATATAAGACAAAATAGAAGAATCGTTAACATTGACTTTGACTGAAAAATTATAAAAATTATCAAACATAAATCTGATGATAGTTATCAAGAAGATTTTGATACTACTTTTTTACCTCAAAGACATGTAAGAAAATACACAAATTGTCTAAAATCTAGTATAAATCCTTCTAATAATTCTAAAACAGAAGCTAATCAACTTTCAAAATCTTTAGAATTTTTCACTAAAGAAGATTATATTACAAGTGAATCTAAAGATGATGATAATTCTATAAAGGATGATTTTGAAACATTAGAAGATTATACATCACCAGATTACGAGTTATTTAAAATCCATTAAATACAGAATCAATTGATAACCAATTTTTGTGAATTTTACTTTAGATCATGTCATTTTAGACAAGATTCAACATTATAGAGTCTCAACTAAGGCATTAATAAAATTTATGAAATTGGTTCTGATAGAAATTGAAAGTGACAAATTTAGAAATTTTTCAAATTCAATATATTTAACGAAAAAACACTTAGATTAAATGATCAATTTTACCATTTTATTTCTTATTTCAAATATCATAAGCTATATCAAAAACAGGAAGTGATAAATTTTCAACAGAATAATATGCTATAATTTATTTTAATTTAATCTTTCTATTTTCTGAAATATAATAACAATTCGCTTATATATATCATTAGCTTAATTTTAAAACTAGCTTAAGACAATAAATAAATTATTGGCATTTTGATAATATTATAACTGATATATATAATGATGAAGTATGACAAATGTTAAAAAAATCTTCACAAAAAGATTTGGCAAATTTTTTTCAAAATAAAGTAGCTGATTCTCATTTTGGATTAATACTAAATCTTGATTAGTTTTAGCCATATAGTAGTACTGTTTATAGCATCAGAGTAATATATACTACTATAATTATTTCAAGTAAAATGCTTAATTTAATAGTTAAATATTACAATATAACGTATACTATATTTGATTTTAGAAAGCCATTCAATAAGGATTCAGAAGATGGTATAATGATTTAGGTCAAAATGAATCAATTTGAAAGGTGCCAAATTAGTTCTAAAATCTTTAAATCATTAATATCTTTACGATATGTAAAAAATTTATATATTTTAGCCAAATTTATTACAAATAATGGTATAGTCAATTGTTATCCTAATTAAGTCTAATATTATTTATACATAAAGTCAATTTACCATTCAGACAGGCTAAACATTTTCTAGCATATATTCATTGGTATAATCTGCAAGTTCTCTAAATATATAGTATTATTTTAACAAAGAAGAAAATATTATAAAATACTAAATTTTATCTAAAAAGTCATAATTGTATAATACCAGTTTAATATATTTTAGGTCAATTTGTATTGATTAACTATCGAATTTCAGCCTAGCAAAATGCAAAAGAATATTTGGCTATTAATCTAATTAATATAAAATACTATTTGTGAAAATAAATTAAATATTTTTAGTATTATTTAACTATTAATCCTAAATATCAATTATATTTCCTTTCAATTTTATTTTATTTTAAAATATTTTAATCAATTTTTAATATATACTAATCAAATATAAATCAGATGTCAATTGACTATAAATAAGATAGGTTAAATTATAACTGATCTTGATCAATTTCTAATATATATTAATCAACTAGGCTGATTTTTAATAATTTACCAATTTAGACTGATTTTTCACATGTTTGATTTTTTTGATTTTGACCAATGTGAGTATATTATGTTTAGCCAAAAAGTTAGAAAATCTGTTATTTATAATTTTCACAAATCCCTTGCAGGTGGTTTCTAAAATATAATAAGCCTAATTTTAGTTATATTATATTCCTATTTTATAGGTTTTAGTTTAGGAAAATATAAGTAATCTTTTATTCGTTCAGTATATTACCTAAAATAAAGTATATACAAATAAGTTTTTAAAGCAACTGTTGAAGCTTGTCACCTAAGTTGGAATGCATTTCATTAGTAATTTTAAAAGGACTAGTAGCTATATCTTTTAGTAGTATTCTAAAAATGAAAACTCATTTATTATACGTAAACAGTTGCATCAAATTTAAGCAAAATATATTTATATAATCTTTAAGTTAGAATTAGTTGATCTATTTAAGAGATATAAAGGAATCAAGTATTGTTAAAATAATGAAGTTTTAGAAATAGTTGATTGTAGTTATCTTAATTTCATTAAGATCAACTGTGAATTTTTTTGTATCTAAAATTGTATCATTAATGAGAAGTCAATCTAAAACAATAGATCTTTTTTTTCTATTTAAGATTGAATCTATTATTTTAGAAGGATTGTTTTGTAGGTCATCATATCTTTTGTCAATAAAAGTTTTGATGGCATATTCTTTGAACTTGTGTACTTGTATTTTGACTAATACAGAGAGCGATTTGTAAATCTCTTTTAATTGTGATTTAATATTATAAATATTTATAATATTCAAAGTAGGAAGAAGAAAGCACATAGATAATTTTGATTTATAATTAAGTCCTCTACTATTTTTTTGATAGTGGATCAGTCTGAAAGAATCAACCAATTACTTTATTAAATATGTGTGTTCTTGAATTTTAATAATGTTGAAAATACTTTTCAGATAGTAATAAAGGAATTAGATTATTTAAATAGTTATTTATTATATTATTCAGAGGAAATTCAAATCTGAGATATAACTTCAATTTATAGCCAAAATAGCAGTTTTGATTTCATTTTACAAAGTATTCATGCTGAATCTATTATTAGGGAAGTTAATAAGATAATCAAGATTATGACAATAATAATAGATATTAATGTGAGTTGCAAATTCAGCCTACTTGAATTTGTTTATGATCTTTAAATTAGAGATTTGATGTTTATTTTATAAAATATAAAATCTGACATTTGGTTATTTGTGAAAATTAATGAATGAAGTAAAAATAATCTTGTGGTTTGAGAAGTATAGATTAAAAGTATTAATATAAGAATATAAAAAATCTGAAATAAAATTAAGTAAGATGAAAATAATATCAATTCTTGAGCTATGGGGTCTTGAAATGTAAGTTAGTTAGGGTATATTATGATATATGTCATATAAGTCAAGAAAGTTTATGGCAAAAAATTATTGGTAAAAATTCATTGGCTAATGGAAAAAAAGTCCATTTTGGACATGTAACCTGTATATATCTAGATTCAAGTTGAAGTCACTTAGAATTAAAATTTTGAAATCAGATTTGAATCTATCTTTAATATATTTGATAATCTTTTTATAAAGCTTAGTTCAATCAGCTTTGTAATAAGAGTAATAAATACATATAAATAAATGCAGAAAAATCTGAGTTTTACATTATCAGTTAGGTATAGATTAATGTAAATGAATCTGTTATTATCTAAAAATGCTTTAAACATAAATAACCTAATATTTTTTAATTAAAATACTAACACTGATATATAAATTGATTTTGCTACTCTAAAAAGAAGTATAAAATAGTTAGAAAAGTTATGAAAGATTTGATCAATTTTTTGTCAAGTTTCAGTTAGACCTATGAAATCAGTATAAAATCTGAAAATGTATTGTTAGTAAATTGATTTTTAATAGCTTATTAAAATGAATTAACATTTATAGCAAATAAAATAATAGTATTTCTTTTGAATTATTTGAAATTTCATTGGAATGATTTGTAAATTATTATTATCTGATAAATTTTTGTTATTTGTATTAACCATAATATTAAAGTTAGAAAAATATAGTAATTATTAGAAAAAGAAATCTAATAACTTTTGCAATTGTATTATCAGTTCTTGCATTTAGGCATTAATAATTTGAAGTTATTTTTGTTATTCAGTAATAATTGAGAACTATTTTTGATAAAGGCCTGAGTTTTAAGATCTAAAGATTTAGGTACTCACAGTTTATTCTTCTTAGAAGAAGAGATGGTGAATCTTATACATTGTTAACATTACTCTTTCCGTCGAATAAGTTAACTATGATTTAAAATTAGAGAGATAATAGTTATAACTTAACTCTAAATAACTTGATATGCTATTTATTAGAGAGTTTATTTAATTAACAAGAATAAAATTATAAGTTTTATGTTTGCAAAATGTTAAGATTATTTATTATTGTTATTAAATGTATATTGAATATAATGTTGGGATGGATCTGTTCTTTTTTCAAGGCATTTCATACTCTTTATATAGGAAAATTATAATTAAAGAAAATCTATGGTATTTATAATACTATTGACAATAATAACAGAGCTAACAGATATACTAATTATATTAAATATAAAATAAATAATAATAATGATAAATATAATAAAAATATAATAAATGATATATGTGTTCTCTTTGGCAAATATGGTATATTTAGCATATATGTCATATTTGATAAGTCTGTCAGTTTCTGTCAGTTTTAATATTTATTTTAACTAGAATCTAAAGGAGTAACAGGAGATGAGATAGTAGTAAAAACAAATTCTTTAGGTAATAAGATAAAATGAATCTGAATTAAGGCTTAAACTTTTTAACTTTGGCAATTCATTTTTCTAAGTTAATTATAGTTTTTTGTATTCCTAAAAGCATAAATAGAATATGATCTAATTTTGCATTAGTATCATTATTGTTTTTAGGATATTGATAGAATTATCAATAGATAAGCCAAAGGGACTAATATCTTTAACTTTTCCTTTAAAGTTATGCAAATTAGAATTATTAGGTAAAGTAATAGGAAGGTAATTATTTTTATTTTTAAAAGAAATTTTTATAATCAAGGATCAGATTCCTGTTAGTTTAAATTTGTTATAAAGATGTTATACAGAGAATAACTTATGAATGGGCTCTTTTGTAAAATTTCTGAAAACTCATTAGTTGATAATACAATTACTTTAGTTATTTTAAAAGTCACTACTCACTCTAATGATCCTTATAATAATAAAGTTAATTAATTAGCTAAATCTTTCTTATATTCACCTTTTTTGCAACTTTTATTTGACAATATTCCCATTATAAGATATATTTCTCACTTCAATAGTATACCTTTGCATCATCCTTTATATTCATTTTAAAGATTTTACTAACACTAAATATTTTACTAGTTACTATCATTTCAAATGCAATATTAAGTTCCAATATTTATCTGTTAATTAGCTCTTTACCTTTAAATTCATCCAATTAGGATCTGCTAATATAACTTCTTTCAAAGAAATAAGATTTTATAGCTGTAGACTCAAATTCTTACTAGAATAATTACCTATAATTCAGTTTATAAAAGCTACTCAACTGAATCTTTATTTATCTAATTAGAAATATTATAGATACAATAATAATGATAAAAACTTTAATCATATCTGACTTTGTCCAGAAATTAGATCTGTTTTAAAAATAATAATCACAGAATCTATTATTACTTTAAAATAACAAATTTTTATTCAAACTTCAAAAACTGCTTTTCATTTGAACATTAACAATTTACTTAAACTAATACATGACAAATGATCTATTAAAGCAAACTCACATAGCTTTATTTTTATTGACATCATCAAAAACATAGTTCCTTTTACCCTTTCCATCCCTTTAACAAATTTCACTAAATCATCCTTATCTACTAATCTTATTCTTATACCTTTTTATGATTTTATTTTCAATTGTGCTTATAATCTTATTTGGAAAACTAGATGCGAATTTATTATCATCAAAGAATAATCTTCAAATATAACTAATAAACAAAAAGATGCAATTTTGCCTCTACTAATGTTTAATTCTCTATTAATAGTTTTTCTAATATAATCTTTAATAACAATATTAATAATTTCAATCATATTTCTCTTTTTAATAATTCATACAAACATGATCAACATTGGTCTCTTTTTTGATCAATAATAACCAATTGTTTTAACTTTTCCTTCTTATCTAGTTTAATAATGATGATTATCCAGTAAATCTTTATGATTAGAATTAGATAGAATAACTGGCTAGTTTAGTAAGAGTTAATTTTATTAATAATGAGTATTAGGCAGCATTTTTTATTTTTTCACACTTGTATCTTTTTAGAATTTTCACATATTTTTTACTGAATTTGATTTTTATAATAAAATTATGCATCACTGCGTCTTAAAATAATTGGTCTAATTAGGTCAAGCTTATATTTATTAAAAAACTCTTATCAAAACAATTATAATAATGTTATTTTTATCAAAATATTGATCATTAGGTCAAGAGTTATTTCATTTAACAATATATAAATAACTAATAACAAAAAAAGAGTAATTTTGTTTCATTCAATATTAATTTTTCTATTAATAGCTTCTTTAATACATTAGTTACTAATAATATAAATATCTTAGATTATTTCACTCTAATTAATAATTCTTAAAAACATAGTCGACATTAATTCCTCTTCTTAAACTGATGATAATTAGTTATTATAATAGTTTTTTTCATTTAGATTAGTATTGATGATTGTTCAGTAAATATTTACAATTAAAATCAGATAGGACAACTAGTTAGTCTAGTAAAAGCTAGTTTTCTAATGAAGGATATTAGACAGCAATTTTTATTTTTCTACTTTTATACCTATCTTGAGATTTTATATTGAATTTGATTTTTATAATAAAATATTACATCACCTCATTTTTAAAAATAAAAAAATAATAATTACAAGAAAATAAAACTTAATTTATTAGATTTATTTTATTAAGAACTATTAAAAAATTATATTTTCATATTTTTGAGATCAATAGATAGCAAGATATATAAGTTTAAAAAATTAATTTTTTTTATAATAATTTATTATATATTTATCTTTAAAATATTAATAATTAATTACATTTTTTTTTTAAATTTTAACTTAGAAAACATTATAAAATTTATTATAAAAATATTATTTTTAAATAAATTATTTTAAAATATTTAAATAATTTTAATTATTAAATAAAATTGTAGGCAAATTTGCTTGTAAATACTTGAAGAGATAAGTATCATTCAATTTTTAAATTAGAAAAATTGTAAGATATCCAAAGTATCTTATGTAGTATTAAATGATATACTTCTTAGATCTTTTTGAAGTAATATAATCAATATATCAAACTATTATAATGCTTTAATATAATTCATGATTAACTTAAAGCTCAATAGTTAGTAAAGATATTTTAGAATATATTTGTATTTTGACTAATATATATATTTATCTTTTTTATTTTCTTACTTTTTCATAATCACATATTACACATAGATTTTTATTCTGACTATAAGATATTAGACTTATTTAAAATTATAATAGAAAGTAAATCTGAAAAATCTAAAGATAGATCTAAGTAAAATAAAAGATAAAAAATATAATATATAAATTTAAAATTATATTATGATATAATTAATGCTTCATAAAAATTAAATTAAGTCAGATTTAAAACATATTTAAACTCAAATCTGTTAATAATTATAAAATCTGAATTTGACATGACTTAATCATTATTCAATTTAGATTTGACTTAATTTAATTAATATTCAACCTAAGCTAACTCAAATTTTAAAGGTAATATTAATTCTAAAATAAAAAGCATCATATATAAAAGTTTATTTTATTTTAAAATTATTTATTTTTTTATTAACATTAATTCCTAACTATTATTTTTTTATATTTTTTTTACTAGGATTCAAACATATACAAATATAAATTATATTAACTTTAAAACTATATCTTTTAATTATTTAATTAGTTCTGTTAAAAAGCTCATTTTATTAGAATACTTATTACTTTATTAAGAAAGTATTTATTAATATTAAATAATCTATATTTTTTTTATAAGATATTCTATAGTCATTATATTAAATATGAATATTCAGTTTTATATATAATTATATAATTTAATTAAATTAATAAATTTTCTAAATTTTATAATATATTATTAGATACATACTATCTACCAAAGAAGAATATATTGATTCATATTATTCAAGATACATTTAAATATAATTTCACTTCATTTTATTTAATAATTTATTTTTTATCAAAAATATGATTTAAAATTAAATTATTATTATCAATATTTTAACTTCTAAATCATTTATCACAGGTGTATATTTTGTATTATAAATATTAAAATAGTTTCATTAGCATAATAAATAAAATTTTGTTTCTATTTTTTATATTTATAATAATTAAACTTTAATTATAGATTAAATATTATAGAAATTAATTAATTATTATAGTTAAATTATTAAAATAAAAATATATAATAATTATAATTTAATATAACTTACTAATAGCAATTGTATATATATTTAAATCATCAGTTTTTCATAATACATTTTTAATTTTTTAAACCTACTTTTACTGCAAATACTTATTATTAAAATTATTAGTTTTTCATAATATACTATAAGTTTATCTATCAAATAATTATATATTGGTATAATGATAAAAAATACAAAATATTTTGTAAATAAAATTTGTTAGTAATTTATATAAAATCTATATATTATTATAAATAAAAAATATATTAAATAAATTAAGATTAATTATTAAAAATAAAGTTTAAATTTATTTTTTTACTTTTAATATAGAAATAATTTTTTTAATTTTTTTCATTCATTATTAATAAGTTTAAATATTTAAACTTTTTTATCTGAATTTTCAATTATATTTATTACCTAAACTAATATTAAAAATAAATAAAATAAAATAATATTTATTATAACTTCTTTTATTTTAAAAGCTTTATTAAGCATATTAGAAGTTAAATTTCATTTTGTCTTAATCTAGAATAAGATTAAGATTTTTAAGACTAATTGATTTAACATAATATATAAAATGATCTTATCAATATGATAAAGATTATATTTTAATTATAAGTTTATGAAGCTAATTAATTAAAATAATAATTAATATAATATTAAAATTAAATTAAATATAATTAGTAAAAAAAATAAATATACTTTTGGAATTATTTCTCTATTATTTAAATTTATATTTATATTATTTAATATATTATCTTTAATTTATATTTTTTTTACTTTAATCTTATTTATAATTTTTTGTACAGATATGTTTATAATATGAGCAATATAATGATAATAAATATTAATATGATTAAACATATTATTATCTTAAAATATGATTTTTAAATTCTTCATAAAAGTATTATTATTTCTAGTATTATCACTTATAATTGTAAAAATCTAAAAAAAAATTTGTTTATTAATATATAATTACAAATATAAAAATAATTAATTTTTAATATACAAAAAACTTTTTTTAAATTTTTTACCTTTAATAAAATTCCAAATTCATTACAATTTTGTATAAAAACATTACAAAAAATTTTACTAAAATGGAAATTACAAAGATTTATAAAGTCAAATAAATTATCTTAAAATTTTCAATCTTTATATTCAATATATTATAATTACTAAAAACTATTTATAGATATTTATATATCTAAAACAAATGAAATTTTTTTAGATATATTCTATTAAAATATAATATAATATAAATATTTTTTAAAAGATATTTTTATATATTTTATATAATATTTAAAATTTATTTAAATTTTTTTTTATTTTTATTAATTTCTTTTTAAAAATTTTTATTATATTTTTTTTTTAATATATTTGCTGAAAAAATTAATATATTTAAATTTAAGAATTTTATTATTTATTGAAAATACTTATTTTTAAATATTATAAATAGTAGATTATCAGTAATTATCTATTTGATAATAAATTTATAAAAATCTTTTTATATAAACTTAAAGAATATCAAATATAAATTAATAAAGATAAATATAAAAAAAAAATAGTTTATAATATAATATATACATTAGTTGAAGTTCTATCTATATTTAAAATTCATCTAATATTCTTTATTCTTTATTTATTAAGTACTTTACTTTTTTAAATTCTTATCAGAATAATGATATCCTAAGTAATGCTAAAAATTTATTATATTTAAATTACTAATTTTGTAAAGCCATATTTTATGACTTCTAAAATATTTTAAATAAAAAAAATATAAAAAACTTACATAATATACTATATTTTCTTTTTAAAAAATATAAAAGAATACATACAAGCAATTAAAATAATGAATTTTACAATGAACTCTTGAAATCTTATATTTTAGCAAAAGAATTTTCTCTTCAAAAAGTTCTTTAATACAAAATTCACTTCACAATGCCTTTTATTTTTTAAAATTATTAATAACATCTGTATTTAGTAACATTTATAGGTTCACTTATTATATTATATTATTTATTTGTTACAAATTTAAGTCACATAATATAAATAGTTTAGAATATAATTTATTTTATGAAAAATTAGATCATTAATCATTCGAGTCATTTAGATCAAGAAAAAATATAATTCTAATCTGACATATTATAAAAATAATAATCCTAACTTAAGAAAAAATTCAAATCAGATTGAACAACCTAGGTCTATTCAATCAGTTCAGAGCATTAGATGTAATATTATACAAGTTTTCTAAATCATAAATTATTATCTTTTTATAAATACACATAATTAGCCAATTATGAAGATTTTTAAACCACAAAATATTCCATCCCACGTGATTTTGGCCTGCATTACGGCATTAAGAAATTAGCCATGTGACGAATAAAAAGGTTTTCAGAATACTTATGAAAATGGAAAACACGGAGGGTGTGACGCGGGGTGACAAATATTTCTATGATCACGTGGGGGTGGAATTCTTTTATAGCAAAATACACTCCCCGGTCAAAAGTATTGGACCAAAAAAAAAGTTATCGCAACTTTTAAATTTATGACTAATTTTAATT
>CAJVPP010003274.1:0-12080 GCA_910592005.1 Funneliformis mosseae | reverse complement strand
TTTACTTTTAGATCTTTGAAATGTTTTTTGGTGGTCGATACATTATTCTTTTGATGGGTTTATTTTCAATTTACACTGGGTTGATCTATAACGATGTCTTTTCTCGAACTATGCACTTGACAAAATCTGGTTGGGAGTTTACATTAGACCCCGATAGTGGAAAAGAAATTGGCAAGCAAACTGGTGTTTACCCAATTGGTGTCGATCCGGTTAGCTATCTTTGTATATAGTGAAATTTTGTACTTTCTTAGTATTTTAAACTTATATGTTTTAATTATAGGCATGGCATGGTACCGAAAACTTTTTACTGTTCACCAATTCTTATAAAATGAAAATGTCAATAATTCTTGGTGTTATTCAGGTATGATAATCATTATTAAAATTTGTAAATTTAACTTTATGATTATTACAATAATTTTGTTTTTTGATTTTAGATGAGTTTCGGTATATTCCTTTCAATATTTAATTACATTCATTTCAAAAAAACTTTGAGTATCTGGGCCGAATTCATCCCTCAGATATTATTTATGCAATGTATCTTTGGATACCTGTGTTTTACGATCATTTATAAGTGGTCCATACCTTGGTACGAACCTGATGCTAACGGAAATCCAAGGAACAGTCCACCTGGATTATTAAATATGTTAATTTATATGTTTTTACAACCTGGTTCCGTTGAAAAAAATGCTGAGTTATATCCTGGACAGGTTGCTTTTTGAAAAATTTTTTTTTTTTTGTTTTAAAATACCATTAATCGACTTTTTTTTTTATATTTATTAAGAAATTGAATTTATTATTAATATCATAATAGGGGACTGTACAGCTCGCATTACTCTTAATAGCTGCGGTCTGCATACCTTGGATGTTGTTTGTGAAGCCTTTCGTTTTGCGTCGTGAGTATAAGAAAATACGGGCACAGGGATATCATAATCCGCAAGCTGACGTTACACGTATATCTACAGATGAGAATAATGAGCACGGCGGAGCAATAGTAGCAGAGGAAATGCATGAGGAAGAAGAGTTTGATTTCGGAGAGGTTATGATTCATCAGGTCATTCATACGATCGAATTCTGTTTGGGTTGTATTTCTAATACAGCAAGTTATTTACGATTATGGGCTCTGAGTTTAGCACATGCTCGTAAGTTTATTATTATTATTATTATTATTATTATTTCAAAAAAAAAAAATCATTTTCTTATTATTGCTATAATTTAGAATTGTCTGCTGTCTTATACGATATGACTCTGAAGAATACTATAAATTTTAAAGGAGTAGTTGGGTTTATCTTACTCGTGATAACAGCAGTCTTATGGTTTGTTTTGACTGTTGGTATCTTATTGCTTATGGAAGGATTATCCGCTTTCTTACACGCATTACGTTTGCATTGGTATATATATTTTTTTTTTAAAATTTTTTTTTTCCCCCCTCTATTTTAAATAATCATTTATTTCCTTTATGACAGGGTTGAATTCAATAATAAATTTTATGAAGGTTCAGGCAGAAAATTTATGCCTTTTTCATTTAAACTTATTTTAAAAGGTCAAGACGATTAAAATTGAGGACATATAAAAAAGAACTATTATTAAGGGTTTTTATTTTTATTTGAATAATATTTGCTTAATGTGTGTATTTATATTGTATTACTTTTTTGTATTTGCTTTTGATTTATAAAAAGAGAAATATGTTTATCTTCTTTTTTTTTTTATTAATTACATTATTACAATAAAACTTCTTTAATAACATGATTTAAACCAAATACAAATGGTTACAAACTCTTTTGTCTAAAATATAAAAGATCAATCTAAAAAATTGTGTTTCTTCATAATATTAATAAATACATGTGCTTTTCGTTTATAATATAATTCCTTGATTACCGTCCGCGCAATTTTTTTTTTTTTAAAAAAATATATACAAAAAAATATTGTTTAAAATCCCTTCCTTCAATTGTTAAATATACATCATCCTTGATGTACAAATAATTCTTTCACAAATATACATTGAATATTAATTCCTTATAAATGAATTATGACTAATATCTAGAAAAAAAATGGTTTTCAAGACAATTAGAATTTATAAAAAAAAAATATATATATATAAGATATTAATCCAAGCTAAAAGCTTTTATACCACTTACTCTGTTGAAGGATTAGTCTAGGCACTTGTAGCGGAATAATCAAATACTGAATGAAACTTTATAAATTGTTCCACTTTAAAACTAGCGATAAATCATTTCAACCAGATGATGATATCTTGCATTTATTGCAAAAACAATCCTAATGATTTGATAGCTATTAAAAAGGAAAAACGTTCAAGAATATAAATATTAGACAACATCAAAACTTTGCAGTGAATAACATTTCATCCCTCTGGATAAATTCAAGGTAGGATAATTTGTGTACTTACTAAGCTCCTAGTGTTTACAGAACTCGAGTATATTTTCAACATTACAAAAAAAAAATCCCCTAATGAAATTCCATTAAATAAAAAGTTTCTCCATGTCTCTATTATTCCAGAATTCTCCAAATTAATATTCCCTTTCAATTTTAAACGCTATCTTATTGATTCATAGTGATGGATAAAGTTGAAAATAATAGAAGATTGGGGGACATATTGTCATAATGATTAAAAAGTAAGGTGGATAAATATTACAGCTATCTTTCAAATGAAATAATAAGCAGCTAACTTATCCCCCCTTTTTTTGAAGGTTTCAAACAATAAATGGTGGTAAATAAAAAAAAAAAAAAATTTCTTCCACATGAATGAGATTTATTTATTTATTTATTTGTCAGCTGCGCCCGATTTGATCTAGAATTGCTTTCTTATTCTCTTTCTTCCAGAGATCGCCCATTCGGAAATCAATTCATCTTTGGTTTGTAGAAGCCAATCTAGCAATTCTTTTGCGGTACAACGATCCTGCGGAGACGCGGTTATACACTTTAACAATAACTCTCGCGATCTCATCCCTTTAACATTCTTTTCTGTATGGAATTTAATTTTGACGGGATCCGATACGATTTCTCTGAGATTTTTAAGATCGGTATCAAGGATTCCTCCCCAAGGTGCTTGGCCTGAAAAGATTCGCCACGCTAAAATTCCAGCTGCATATACATCTTCAGAGCAAGGATCGATTGGGTACGGGAGAATTGCATGATCATTTTTAGTACGAGGGAGTGTTGCCGCGGACCTATTTAAATAATAATAATTCATTAATTACATTTATCATAATGAATACCATCACAAGTTAATATAAAGATACAAAAAATTATTAAATATCATTGGCTTACCTGTACAATTTATAGCCATGATCTGGCACCGTCTTAATCCGTGGAAGATGTTCCAACTTATCGTTTGTTACCTCGCCAACGGACCAACTATATTATTGATTTTTCAATAAGCATTTATGGCTTTATAATAAATATTAGGCCAAAAAAAAAAAGGTTAAGAAAAAAATAATACACTTACGCCAACACATCATCACGGTTGATAAACTCGGCTTTCCCGAAATCGATTATTACGAGTTCAGGTTTGGCGTTACCATCCGACAAAAGTTCGGTAGTACAATTTACCATCATATTAACCTCGGAGAGATCCCGATGTGCAAATCCAGCGTCGTGAAGCGCTTTGATGCCTTTTATCATATCATGAATGAGCTTGAATTTTTGCTCACCTGTGAGTGGAGCACGAGTATTGAAGGCGTACTCCTTCAACGTATAGCCATACCTTACCATGGAAAGGCCGACAAGCTCGTCTTCTATGTCATCTTTGTAAATCGATCGGATTTGACCGGTATGAGGGACTCCTTTCGTTTTTCTTTTTTTTTTTTTTTTTTTAAAGAAAGAGTAAGATATAATCACGCTTAATTATATATATCATAATATTAAAGTTAACAACTTTATAAACTTACAAACAGCAAACTGCTTCCCTAATCCTGGTCTCAAGAGTATCATTTGAAATTTCTTTGAAGTTTTGCACGACATATTGTTCATCACCAGGAACGTGAAAAACTCGTTTAAAGAATCCTTCTGCGTCGACTTGTATTGATTTTCCGAGAGATTCGAAGCTCTCGATTGGTACGTTTACCCTGTTCGCCTCTATAAATGCAAAACGAATGAAAAATTAAGAGAATTAATATAAAAAGAAAAACGAGTTTCCCATTCTTCTTTATAATCAAAGAAATAAGATAATAAGAAAAAGAAACTTATACTCGCCAATAACTAGTCGCTGCCAGATAGAAAGCCCCTCGGGTGACGAGTGACCTTGTCGCAAATTCAAAGCTGCCAAAAACCCTTCGTGCTGCTGCGGTGTAATAATTTCTTTATCGTATTCTGATACTTTAAAAGGAGTTCGCAAGTATTTATCAAAGAATTTTGAGCCCACTGCGATATCAAGGTTTACTCTGCTGAGAAAAGCAACTCGAGTCCAATATCGAGCATCTTGTAATTCCGGAAACCCAATCGTATCGAGCTCGCGTAGCTCACCAAACGGTTTCGCAATGATCACACTGCACCGCAATCGATTCGTTCCGCGTGTATAAGCCACATCCTTTACGATTACAAGAATTGCATTGCGTTCATCTCTACAATTTTTAATATTCTGTGCGCCCATCGTGATATACAGACGTCCGAAATTACAATTCGCTTCCGTAGGTTGAAATCTTACTGGTGGGATGTTTCTACGTTCAAATACGTCAAAAAGAGGACGCGACATAGGATCTAAACGTTCAGCAGCAGCCTGGGGGAGCTTTGCAACATTGCTTCCGCTTTTAGAGATTTGGCGGAACGAATATAAAGGTACTATAAATATTCGACTATTTTAAAGAAAATATGTATGACATTATTCATTCAAATAAGAATTATTAAATAAAATTTTTTTTAAAAAAAAAAAAAGAAAAAGGAAAGGAGGAATTATAACGACTGTAAAACACGAATTCTAGTAACAGATTATTGAGAACATTTACCTTTCAAGGTTTGGTGCCACACCACAAACGTCGCTGAATTCTTCGTGAGGTAGTTTAGAACCAACCATAGCAAGTTCATCGTCGAATTTATTCAAGTCATGTGGAGGTTTAGAAAATTTCGTTGTTATTTCAACAAAACAAGCCAACATCGAATTCGCTTCGTTGAATATTATGGTTCCCTCAGGATGGAATTTGAAGGCATTATACATAATCTGGGCTATATCATCGTAGAATTTCGAAATTGCACCATCATATTCTCCTGACCAGAGATTATGTTCGACCGTTGTCAAATCCATCAAGCGTGAAATGACCGAGCGATAGAAGAATGCCGATTCGTCTTCAGGATTAACAAAAGGACGACACCACGCCTGAGAAACAAAATAATCAAGCAAGTAGGTCCCTAGACGGAGCAATCGTTCGCGGTTCAACACCTGCTCGCTTGCACAAAGTGACTCAAGAAATCTTCGCAATACTATCGTTGATCTCGGCTCGGGTTCGGCCACATCAGGAACCGGAGCAACAGAAAGTTGAGATACACTTGATGTCAATTCATGTTGTTCACCTTGATCACTACTACGAATGTTGTCGCTTCGACTTGCTCCTGATATCGCAACGTTGGGGCGACCACGTTTACCACGAGATTTTCGAGTAGACGTCGGATTTTGTCGTATCGTATTTGAAGAAACTTTTCGCGTTCTTGACTTATTGCCGCGTGAGCGAGAATTCGAACCTCGGGCTTTATTACGAGCTACTTTAGTATTAGTAACTGTCGGATTTGATTCCGTTGTAGGTGTCACTGTTGTCAACGTAGTTGTCGTCGTATTCACATTGTTCGCATTGAAGGACTCAATGCCAATAGTCTCCATATCAATACTATTCATAGGTGCAACTTCGGTTGTCTCGTTGCCATTTATCATGAGATTTGTATTATTATAATCGTTATCGTGAGTAATCTTGCGACGTTTATTTTCGTTTCCTTCTTGTTCCATAATAATGCCAGCTCCACGTTTAGGTTTTCTGTCCGCTTTCTTTCTATTCTGATCCGAATTAACAACCATTATCGCCAACTCGCTGGTTTCGTTCACTTGCTTAAAAGATGGCTGCCCATTATCGTCATAATCATTTGTGTTGTCCCCATTTTCGCTCGAAGTAGCATTTTGCCACTCATTTTCAACCTTTTTTCAGGTTTAAGAAAGAGAAATAAGTAATGTTATTAAGTATTTCAATGAACAAAAAAAAAAAAAACGCCCTTTTTTTTCTTTTAAAACAGAAATACTGTAAATATATTAAAAATATACTATTACACTTACGGTATTTGAATGAATTTGTTGAGCTTGAGCCCATTCGTATTGTGAACCCATTAACTCGAAAGTAGCATTGGTAGCCGATCCGACCATAGTCAGCCTCGGCGGTCGTCGATATGGATTTGTTCGACGACCTTGGCGCTTCTCCTTTTGAGTCTGTTGTTGTAAAGGTGGCATCACCAGATCAACAACAGAGGGTAAAGGCAAAAGTAAGAGTTTTAAGTTATTCACTTTTATTTTTTGAGGGTCCAGCTTTATTTCCTCTTTTTTTTTTTTAAAAAAAAAAAAAAAAAAAATAAGGTAACTTCAAGCAAAAAAAAAAAAAAAAGTTAAGAAATAAATTATTTTAATTTTTTTTTTTTCTTCGAAGAGATCGCTCAGCAAAAGGGTGAAGTATTTTATCAAAAGTATAAGGAAAAAAAAAACTCGTTTATTTTCTTGTATAGCAAGCCAAGAAAAAAAAAAAAAAAAAAAATTTCAACGAAAAAAAAATCTTAAATAATCTTTTTTTTGTAATAACCAAAAATGGATGCTGTATGTTTCGATCAAAGGTTACGCAATTATCCCCTCATAAAAAAATTTTTTTTTGGTCCAAGAATTCATCCGATCAAATATGATTGGTCAGTCGTGGGTTTTAGGTTAAATATATTTCAGCACAAGAATTCGAATTAATAAAAAAGAAAACTTTATGGTGCAATGTTGATAAGAAAGGATTCGAAATATCGCGTCATTACGTGTAAAATTTTTTCATAAATTCACACTCTTTCGGCTTGGATTTAGTTTTGCAGGCTTTGAACAAACAAAAAAAGAAAAGGTCAAGTAACAAGCCAATTTTTACGTCTCCTGATTTTATTAGATTCTCATCGGAGCATCCGAGATGTTCAACCAACTTCTTAACTTCATTAGCTTTAAAGAAACAAAAACAAAAATTTTAATATATATATGTATATATAATGAGATTTACAAGGCCAAAAAATTTATTTAAAATAACATTTATAACGGAATAACCGACGAATTTCTATTACGTAATTAATTTAAAATTATTTATTCATACGAAAGAATTAGACATAATGCCTTTTGTGCAGCCCAATTATAATGGAACACAGATGTGTGCCAACCTGTTCATCTTATCAACCAATCAGCTAATTTTCAAGATGAACCCAATATCTTAAATCGAGTACAAAATAAAAAAAAATTTCAACCCTGCAGAGTCCCTCCGTATAGTCACCACCACTCTATAATCACATACCTCAAAGTGCGTGATTGTAGAGAGGAACTGATTCAAAATGAAAGAAATCGCATTCATTACCTATTTAATTTACGCCAATACATTTGACAAGGATAGGAGTATCATGTGAAGAGCAAGAATTCAGGGAGTTGTCACGTGTTTTAACGAATATAACTTTGCTTTTTCCGGTAAGCAATTGTAGAATTAACAACGAAAAGAGGTTAAGTAAACATTATTAGTTTGATTTTACATGAAAATTTATATATATGAATTAAAAAGATTGAATAAATTTTTTTATTTTTTTATTAAAAAGGTGCTTTATGTGAGAGTGGGGATTTATTACAATGAAAAATGGTTGATAAATGAATTTAACATAATGACGTTTTCTTTTTCTCCTAGATATCTCATATTTTTCAATCATAAGATCTCACATCATTTATGTTGATGTGGAAGCTCCTGGGGATGAAGTGCTTGAGGTGTCATCACTTTGCTGTGAGGAACTTGCATTTTTTTCTTGAGCTTTCTTATAAACAACTTCAAACAACTTAAGACTAGATTTTTGTAAATTATGAATTTCCTCCTTGATTTTTTCTGGGTCAGCTTCATCACCTTTCTTAATAACCTCTTGTAAGTTTTTGATTTGTTCTTTAATGTTTTTACCATCCTCTTGATCAATTTGATCTTTATATTCTTCCAAATTCTTTTCTGTCTCATTTATTATAGACTCGGCAGAATTAGTTGCCTCGATTACACTTTTTCGTTTCGCATCGGATTCTGCAAATTTTTCTGCATCATGAATCATTTTTTCTATCTCTTTAGAAGAGAGACCCGATGATGCTGTAATGGTTATGGATTGATCTCGATTGGTTCCCTTATCCTTTGCCGATACATTAACAATACCATCAGCGTCAATATCGAACGTAACTTCGATTTGAGGAATTCCCTTTGGTGCTGGTGGAATACCGTCTAGCATAAAATTACCCAATAATTTGTTATCTTTGACGAAGTCCCTTTCACCTTGGTATACAGATACTGCCACTATAAAATCAAGGATGATGATGATGAGAATAAGTCTTGCAAAAGAAAAAAAAAAAATAAAGAATTGAAAAAAATTTTCATTTTTACATACCATTGGATTGACCATCAGCAGCGGTGGAGAAAACCTGTGATTTCTTTGTTGGAATGGTCGTGTTCCTATTAATCAATCTCGCGAAAACACCACCAAGAGTCTCGATTCCCAGTGAAAGCGGTGTGACATCCAACAATAAGATATCAGTTACACTTCCGGATAAAACGCCACCTTGAATAGCGGCACCCATGGCAACAGCTTCATCCGGATTAACACTTTTAGTTGGTTCTCTACCAAATATACTTTTAACAGTGTCTACGACTTTTGGCATACGACTCATTCCTCCGACCAAGATCACTTCATTAATATCTTTGGTATTAACATTAGCATCTTTGATGGCTTTCTCACAAGGTGTAATTGTACGATCCACCAAATCTTTTGTCAAGGATTCAAATTTTGATCTAGTTAATTTCATATTAATATGTTTTGGTCCCGTACTATCAGCCGTGATATAAGGAAGGTTGATATCAGTATTTACAGTAGAAGAAAGTTCAATCTTGGCCTTTTCAGCTGCTTCACGAATACGTTGTATTGCCATCTTATCAGTAGTTAAATCAATCCCTTGCGATTTTTTGAAATCTTGAACAATATATTTCACCAAACTTGAATCAAAATCTTCACCACCAAGTGAAGTGTTACCATTTGTGCTTTTGACTTCAAATACACCATTTTGTATTTCTAATATAGAAATATCAAAAGTGCCACCACCTAAATCATAAACGGCTACCGTCTTATCACCGGACTTATCCAATCCATAAGCCAATGCCGCGGCGGTTGGTTCATTAATTACACGTAAAACTTCTAAACCGCTAATCTTTCCCGCGTCTTTTGTTGCTTGACGTTGTGCATCATTGAAGTAGGCGGGAACCGTGATAACGGCGTGTTTTACTTTTTTACCCAAATATCCTTCAGCTGTCTCTTTCATTTTATTAAGCACGAAAGCACCAATTTGGGATGGTGAGTATTTCTTGCCATGTGCTTCTACCCATGCGTCCCCATTATCGTGTTTGATAATTTTATAGGGTACCGCTTTCGCTTCGGACTGTACCGCTGGGTCATCGAATACACGACCGATCAATCGTTTTGTAGCAAATACCGTATTCTCGTGATTTACCACTGCCTACAAGACGAGAAGGATGAGACAAACAAAGAAATCAATCCGTGTGATCTCTCGACAAAGGACTGCGTGGGGCAACAGGACACATTACCTGACGCTTAGCGACTTGACCAACTAACAATTCATCATCTTTGGAAAATCCAACCACGGATGGTGTGGTACGAGCACCTTCAGCATTTTCGATGACTTTTGGAACTTTCCCTTCCATCACGGAAACACAACTATTTGTTGTGCCCAAATCTATACCGATAACGGGGCCACCTTTTTGTGAACTATATGCTCTATTTAATACTGAGCTGAGCACGGGGTGTGAAGCGAGCACACGAGAGCTTATTGAAGGATGTAAGCTTTGTGACGGCCTCTGAAAATTGGTAAGCAATTAAAAGGTTTCGATGAATGATACTTTTGTTTTTTACATTTTTATTTCTTGAAATCAATTGAATCAATCCTTTTAATTATCAAATGTAGAGATTATCTGTATAATTAATACTTACTGTTGTACGCCATACTTTTGAAGAAGAACGAGTACACTTTTTAGATAAATTAAGCATGATATGACAACCCTCTCGTTATTTTACTATCGGAAAAAAAAGGGGGGGAATCCTTTTTATTATATTAACTTAGGATAAAAAGGTAAGGATTAAAAGAATAAAAAAAAATTTTTTTTTATTCCTTGATATTTATAACTGGATTCATAATCATATTGAAAACCTCTATTATGATCTAAAAAAAAAATTTTTTTTTTTCCAATCGAAAATAATCGAAAATCTAGATCTAAAATTTTTTTCACATCTCGTATTACAAAACCGAGAAAAGTGATTACATAATCTACATTAACAATTGACCAGGTTTAGAAATATTTTCAAATTGGGCCTAACCGAATTCTAACTCGAATTACCTTCCTCATCACATGATTATGTGCGCAGTAAGTGACAATTCGAATAGTTGTTTTTTTTTTTTTTAATGATTTGCATTTTTTTTTTTCTAAATGAAATTAATCCAAATTTGTTACTTAATAACCTATTTAGCTTTAATACGAATTCTTATAAATCAATGTGGTATTTTCTATGTATGGATCTAGACAAATATTGAAAAAAAGTTGTCGGTATATCACAATACAGGTAGGTGGTTAATAATAAATAATTAGACATGTTTATTTTAAGAATTGATCTTCCTTTAGCAAAGTCTATGACGATTTACTTTCATTTTTATTTTAAAGTTTTCAACTGTAAAGGACTGGTTCAGATGAGGATGATGTTATGCCTCGCAGCACCACATTACGTGAGCATCATGAAATAATTCTCTTACACCTACAAGAATAATCAGATGCTAACGGTCTAGGACGAATAATTATTTGAACACTTGAACCGCAAATGTCCTATGACGAATTTTACTCACGGAAGATTATTGTGAGAACTCCCTTGTTCCTGTCACTAAAAAAATACTTTACAAACAAAATCTAGAAATAAAAATATTAAAAATACGCTACCAGTTTCGCAACGAAAAAGAAACAGATAAAATATGATAAACTCCCGTGCATTTGGAAAAAAATTAGATCAATGAGATACTTCATTATTTTCGTATGTTATCACTTTACAAAAAATAATAAAGAATAGAGTTCGTTTTGAAATTTTAAAATATTATCTCTATATTTTGCGTAAAATAAAAATTAACTTATATTTTTTTCAGCCTCATTGCAATTTGATACATGGATAAAAAGATTTTTTTTAGAGTAAAATAAATTACTAACTAATAAATAATACCAGCTAACAGATTAAAAATGTTGGACCTCGTAATTATCCATAAGGATTGCTCCAATAAAACTCGAATAGATGTCATAAAACTTGTAAAACGTCACGCGTGAGAATTGCGGTCCTAGCGTCGCCTGGAAAATGGTAACCGGATTTATTCCAGGTCATTCTATGGCATTTCGCAGGTTGGGTGAGATGATATTCAAAGTAGCGGACGTACACCTTGTATATTAGGAAATTCATAAAGTCAATCGATATCATGCATTCAAGGATAGCTTGATAACAACAAATGGTTAGTCAAGAATATTTGGAGAATGATAACAATGATATCAATCTTTTTCCTTTCCTAATACATGCCTAGGTGACGTTGATGATGGTAATATTCCATAAGACCTGAACGATCTTATCGTTATCCTATATAAAAAAGCAAATTCATTTGAGAATCATTCACGGTAAGAATAATCAACAAAAAATTAAACAAGATGGCGGATGCAGGAAAATTCCAGTAGTAAACTCTAGTTAAGGCAAAGATTGATATCGAGTACCGGTAAAGTTATAAGTTTCATTTAAGAGTAAAGAAGTTACATGGTCGA
>CAJVPP010003273.1:0-12088 GCA_910592005.1 Funneliformis mosseae | reverse complement strand
ATAATAGACACTCACAACCTCACAGTTAAAATAATTAAAGTTAAAGCTCACACTAACAACATCTTCAACAACAAAGTTGACGCTTTGGCAAAATCCAATTTAGACACCACAACTCTTTAACTATATACAAACAACGTATCTAGATACTATTTCATACATAATAATGCCCTAGTGCTAATACCCATCAGACAATTTTGCAAAGAATTGTTCTAAAAATGTTTTCTTTCCCAATTATTTCAACTCTCTGTCCTTGCAAAACATTTACAGCTCTATCAAATTAACTGGTTTCCACCTCCTTCATACTCAATGACAATACGGCAACACAATCTACCTCTTACTCTGCCTCCTTTATTAGAAGAATAAAATATCAACGTCTTCTTAAAATGTTACCAACTTTTGAAATTCTCAAATTAAGACATCTTTTCATTTATGACTATTCGCTTTTGTGCCTCTGATGCGACGCCAGTGACAAAAACTTTTATAACATATATATGTATCCTGTTGTCAACTACGAAATGAAAAAGATAATTCAACAATCTAAAATTTATTTAAAAGATATCACCTACATACATGATTATGAAATTGATCAGTTAAACGTATGGTTGCTTGACACTTATAATACTTCCAAATTTTTTTGCTCTTATCAGAGGTATAGTTCCAGTACCCCTTTTTAAATTCTTTCTAAAAAAATTTTCATCCCAAAGTTTGGCTTTAGCTGCTTGTTCTTCTTTTATGCATCTAATTTTTGAACTCACACAAAATGTTTGGCGCGATCATTGTCAACTGGTTCATAATTTTGAATAATCTTCCAACATTACCCTTGCCTCTAAGGTTACCAATTTCATCATATCAAATTTTGATTTTTCATCTAACCCCTTCACTCATTCTTTTAGCTCTCCTCTAATATCTTCGATGATACGAATGGGATCTCATTGGTCAAATTTTTGGTGCAGTAGTGGCCTCACCCTTTCCGCTTTCTTACGTATATTTACTCGAAATATGATTTTTCTAGCTTAAGTTATAAATTGATTTTGGGGAAGTGCAGAGTCAGTTTTTTATAGTTTTAATCTTAGATTAGTTCTTTACAAGATTTTGTAATTTCTTTTGATTTGTATTTTACTTTTATTTTACTTTCATAATAAAGATATTGCGAAACTACCGCACTTTAAAAAAAAAAAAAAAAAAAGTAAATAAAAGAAACTGGAGATTGGCATTCCTAGTTCAGTTGGTAATAACTAAGCTCCTATTGTGGATTACACTGCAATAGCCACAGGTTCAAGTCTCAGCTGAGGTATAAAACTAGATGATTTTTATTAAAATTTCATATGTAACTGAATATGTGAGCGTATATACTAATATGCATTAGAAATTGATCAATCAACCTATTGATCAATGTTAATCATGCCTAAATACTGAAATTGCAGAACAAGTGGATGCAAATGAAGCCAAAGATCGACAGAAACTTGGCCTTTGCTGATAGACCTATAACAGATACTGTCTCACGTCTTCAATTTCAGGGGCCCTTACAAGTAAAAAAGTGATTAACCAGTAATTAGTAGATTGGGTACTACCTACGGGTGGCTAGGGTAATAATAGACTGCATTGCACTGCCGCAGCACTCTCCAATTGAGCTGTCATTAGAGTAAAGGCTGGGTTCAATTCCTGAGTGAATTTGATGATATAAATACAACAGCTACCTACCTTTCTGTGATTCTATAAGATAAACAATGTCTAAGCCTTCCCGATTATATGTAAAATACCCTGATACTGGGCAAAGGTAATAGTATCTAGATATGGTATTGATAAACACAAGAAAAATTGACAAAAGTACCTGTGGCTAAAAGTGATTCCTCTATCCATATTTGACAGTAGTTATGAGGTCTAGGGACTCTGAGGGTTAGCTCTTGGGGATGTTGACCTAGGTGGCAATCTTTAGACTAGTATTACAGGGCGGGTTCTGGCTAAAACTATGTGTCTAGTCATGACTTTGTGAGATTCTTAAGGTGTAGAAAGTAACACCTTAATACTCCATTTAATGATTCTTATGTACTGGATACTGTAACTTTAAAAAAAAATTTAAACAAAAAAAATTAAAAGAAAAAAAACTCTTTCTGCCTTTTCAACAAATCTGAAAAAATGCTAAAAAAACTGAAAGGAAGAATACCAACTGCAGTCACTCTGCGTCGCCAATATCTGATAAGCTATCAAAAAAAAAATAAAATACACTACAAACGCTAGAAAATGACCTCTCTTTTACTTATGTAAAAGAACCTCTTATAACTGTCCTTTTAGAAGAGACTAGCATCATGGAAGTTGATCCAGTTGAAGAAAGTTCGTTTAACAACCTTGACAAAGGGAAAAGTCCTGAAATTATTGCCTCAACTTTCACAACTTTTGAAACTGCTGCGCTCATACCAACAGTTAATATTAATGAGTCTTTTGATGTGTCAGAAAATCTCTTAGATACTTCCTCATCGCAAGTCACAAAATTTTTTGCGTATATTCAAATGAATAAACTCCTTAGGCTGAACCCCCAAATGAAGATCTCAAAGATCACCGATTTATGCTATGAAAAATTTAATTTATTTATCATCGCCACAAAAGAAAAACATCCTACTGAATATAACTAGGCTATTATTAAAGTTGCCTTTTTGAACATAGTTGAATGTGATGAATTTTGTAAACTTAAATCTTCTGATATGGTAGATATCACATTCCAACCCTTGAAATAAAAAAATTTGTGCCCTACATACCCGATCAGTTGATCACAGTAACAGAAATTCCCTTAAATGCCACAAAACTAGACTACGAAAATTATTTTTCAAATTTGGTAATATCGTCCGTTTTGCTATGAAAATAAAAAACCTTTGGCAACGAGCAATAATTACCTTTGATGAAAAAGCCGATTTTGAAGCATTAAAAAAAGGAGACAGGATTTATCTTCTAAACGATATGATTCGATTCCATCCTTACAGCCTTTTTAAGACTGATATCTAAGCTCGCTCTGCCTTTTCAGCTAAACTAACAAATCTTCCTAGAAATATTATACCACGTGACCTCTACAATATTGGTAACATGGTCTCTACTACTGCGTGAATTATCTTCAGAGCTCGTTCAAATTATAATTATTTATAACATGCATTTTTCTACTTTTCTAACAAAGAAGACACCCTGACTGCTCTAGGAATAAAAAATCTAACTCTCAATAACAAAAAAGTAGAATGAACTGACCTAAAAGTCAAACTTTATACTATCTGTTCCTCCGCATATCACAATACTTCTACTTGTTTTAAATGTCATCAATCCTCCAAGGATCAAAATATGCAAAATCTATACCAGTGATTTCAACCAGCTCAATTTAATAACTACACAGCACCAAAATGTAGTTTTATATGAGACGCTATTTGTGAAAATATCACATTTGCTCACATGACTAAAACTCTACAACAAAATGATAATTCTCAAGGAAAATTTAAAAGGAGACCCCCCCTCTACCACTGGAAACTAAACCTAATGCTTCTCCCAACAGCTCTTCTTCTAGTAATCTAAAATTGAAATGGGCTAATGAACCAATTGATGAATTCATGGAAACTAAAGTCCTCCCTTTACCTAAATTATATAACGGTACAGCAAAAGATGGTTTGATTCATGACCCAGATTTCAAATAATTTGTTATCTTTCAACTCACTTCAATTTCCAACGCTCTCTCTGACCTTTGTGTCGAATTCAAATTTTCATAACAATGTCTCGCTGTAGTTGAAAAAGCTCTTCACATTCAAGTCGTCACTCCTGCTGAGACGAATGACTTTAATAATAACCTACCTGATACTGCCACTGAAGTATATCATAAATCACCACACATCAACACAGATCTTTGCATCGCTTACTTACAAAAGCAATCAAATGAACAGTTAGTTCTTATCTGTCAAAAACAACAACAATGAATCTTACAATTCACTCCAATACTCAATAAGTTACTCAGATCTTGTCATGATTTCCAATCTACACTCCTTAACAAAAACATCCTCAACAAAAATGATACACAAACTTTTGAACCATTAACAGATGATTTTGACAAAGCAATTGAACGCTACATCGGCAGCTTCCCAAATTAATTTATAAATTTATTATGAATACTGTCCTTACAAACTATAATACTAATACTCCTAGTCATTGCACTCCATCTATACCAAATCTTAGATCACCATCCATAATGTTCGTTTTTTAAATAGCCAAACAAAATAAATTACCTTTTTTCTTTATATTCAGTAAATCAATTTAACATTATAGGCTTACAAGAAACGAATTTCAAAAGAATAGCATCCATTTTTAATCGAGATTTTTCAACGTTTACTACCTTTTTAGCAAAAACCACAGCTCCCGATTAATTGGAACTGGTGTTAGCCTCTCCTTCAGCCCTTTATTGCTAAACACATTTTCGCTCATGACTCCATCTTAGACAGAATTATTTATGCAAAACTCCAATTTGCTAACAAACAAAAATTATTGGTCGTTAATTATTATATCCCACCTGCTAACCCTCTTACAGACATTACAAAACAAACTGTTATTCTTTTAAAATGATTACTAGATGATGCCATCAAAAATGATTTACACATTATTCTCATCAGAGATTTAAATGCTAATATAGATCGCATTAACAACTCATCTTTTAACTTAAATTTTGTCAATTTCCTCTACAACTATGATTTATATGATGCGTTCAATGTCTAATTTAAAGATAATCACACCTTATACCCATCCTGTATTAATAAGAATGCTTTATCTAGGATTAACTATATTTATCTAACAACTGAACTAACACTTAATACACTAGATGTAAAATTGTACAAATGGATTCTTTCATATCAGACTATCATATTGTCTCTACAAAAATTATTAACTTCTTAAAACACTCAATGTCTATAAAGAAAAGTCCTGTCAAAACTTCCTTCAATTATAATTTGATAAATGATTCGAAATAATCTAAATTTAGAGATAACTTGGATAATAATTTGAATTCCAATGTGCTGAAACATATTTCACCCAATACTGTCTGGTCTTAAAGTCTTCTTAACTCTTCTTAGGACCTCTTTCAAGACACTCTCATCTCTGTAGCAAAAAAATGTATTTCAATTCATAAGTCAAAAAACTATCACTCTTTAAAAAAACCAGTCGCCCTGTTAAAGATCTATAATGACATTAAATTACTCTATCGTTTCGAAAAAACTACAAAAAAATGTCTTACAGACCTCATTGTACACAATAAATGGAATAACCTTTACCCACAATTTTTACAGCTTGTTCACACTAATGATTTGAATACTATTTCCTTAAATAGTCCTCCTCACGTAACTATGCTTAACACAGTCCTTCTAGATATCAAATTTCTTCTAGCTAGCCTTAAAATAAAAGCAGAACTGCATGAACACAATTTTAAGCTTAAGAGTATTCAAGATGCTCTAAAAGCTCGTGTAGAAGACTACAAACACAATTCATCTCAGATGATTGACTCAGTCCTTAATCGCAGAAAAATGACCATCATATTGGATAGATGTTTTGATAATTCGTCTTCACATCATCACTTACTTTTTGAAGAATAGAATGTTAAAATGAAGTTGCTAGACATTTCCAACAGGTTGCAGGCTCTACACATTATACTAAAGTGATACCAGAGAAATGAATTTCTACGTACATCCCATTAGATTCAATTGACTCCAGTATTTACAACAATTTGATGTCCTTACCTTCTGCAGATGAATGGTATAGGATCATTGATCGACTTCCAAACAATAAAGTCCCTAATCCCTCAAAAATCTCAAATAAAATGTTAAAATATTTAGGACCTATCACAAAGAAACGTTCATGGTACATAATTTGTGGCTGTCTGCAAATTTTATCAATACCTCACCATTAGAATCTGACATATGTATACCTGATCCCTAAACCTAAACTGTGAGAATATGATTTAAATAACACCCGTCCAATAACCTTAATAGAAAGCGCTCAGAAAGCTTTTGTTTAACTATTAAATACACGACTTGCTGACATTTTTGTTCAACACAACATTCTCAAAGGATATAACTTTGCGGGTCTGCCCTTCAAATCCATCATTGACCCCATACATCTTTTTGATAATATTAAACAGAACGCTGTTTATAATAATACAGAATTATGGATTCTGTTACAAGACATGTCTAAAGCATACGATTGTGTGAATGTTTTTACTCTTACAGTGACTTTAGCAAGATTACGACTTCTATACAAATTCACCCAAACAATTTTGAGACTGTTTCTTATAAGTTTTAACCAAGTCTTCACAGCTTATAGCAATTCTGATACATATCTGATGCATTCAAGAATTAATCAAGGTGAAGTTATATCACTACTATTGTGGTATATATACTACGATCTGCTTTATGCGCTATCAACAATTCCTAATATAGTTTTATCACAAAAGTTGATTAGCGTCCTGATGCACATTTTCCCTTTACTAATAACTCTCGTCTCAAGATCTCAGCACTTGCTTATATAGATATTATTCTCTGGCTTACTAAATCCAGAAAAGACCTCACAAATATTATATCTATTGCCAACAGTTTCTTTGATTTTAATGATATACAAGTGAATTGGTCAAAATCAGAACTGTTAGTTAACACTTCCTAACAGAGTCCTTTCGAAATCATTCATAATAATACTATATAGTCGATCAATTTGCTTTTCCCTAAAGCTAATGTTCGTTACTTAGGTATTTGGATCTCATTCAAGTCTAACAAGAGTTTTATTTATAGTCAAATACACAGTGAAATTAAAAAAGCCGTTAATATTATGAAGCATAAATGCCTGACAGACTCGCAACTAATATATATCTTTAATACCATTCTCTTTCCAAAAATTGAGTACAGATCACAACTTACCTTACCGTCTGAATCACAATACAAAAGCTTTATCGCTACCTACATCGCCTTTGTCAAAAGAAAACTCAAACTCTCCAAACATATCTCAACGGATTTGTTCTATTCACATTACTTTTACAATTTAACCTCCCTGTATCAGAGATTAATACAGAATTTCAGTAATACTCTTTTACAAATGTCTAACAAAATAAACATACTTGGAAAATCCTTTCATCTACATACCCTTCAACTTCAACAAAAAGAATGGCTCTTTAAGAATTTTCTGATTTATTGGCTATTTATGAAAATAACACGATCTGATGATTGGCTCCCTTCTCTTCTTTATGACCTTAAAATTATGAAACTCAAACTTAATGTATCTTCAACTTTATCTAATAGAATTTTAGGAGGGGATTTTCTGATTTCCGAATTTTTAAACTATGAATACAAAAAGCATGCTCATAGATTACGAAAGTTTTCCATACTTTTCATGAAGCAACTTACCAACTACCAAGAAAACTACATGTTCATATTTCATGATTTATACACTATCACCAATTCTGTTATTCGTAATTTCCAAACTGCAAATTAGTTTAAAGCCTTAGAAGCGAGACTCAATCCTGATCAAAACAGATTATTATTGCCCGCATTTAATTTTAAACACAAGTCTTGCTATAGCTACTCCATCACTCCTTTTACTTACTCTCATCAAACATCCAAATTTGCAGTTGGTTGGTACACTACAGTCAATTATTTCATCATAGGAAGAATTATAAAAATTGATCATGACACTTTACATCTGAGACACCACATACCTTCAATTGGACCTGATAATATGATAATTCTCGAGCCTTGTGTCTATTGCCGCTTTCATCAGAATGCACCTACTAAATTCAGAAGACATTATAACAGTTGTTGTTTTATGTTACTTATCTCCCTTTATGCAAAAATTCCTACGTCAAATAAAAATTACCGTATCAACTGACTCCACAGTATTCTTTCCAACAGTGCACTCTATGAACTTGCCTTAACATGTTTTCTAAAAAATAACAACCAAAGTCTATTTGTAGCCCCAAGAAGCTTTGCTACGCCTTCCTTTGATAACTTATTTGACAAATATCTGTCACCTCTTTTTAATTCTCAGTTATTAATCTTATCTTGTTCTTTTTCTTCTTCTTCTTTTCTTGAATTTTACACAGATAAATCTTTGCAAGACTTAGGTCTTCCTACGATAAGAATGGGTATTGCCTGGCTTCAAACTCACCAAAGTTTACCAATGATTTCCTTTTCTTCTGCTTTTACTTTTCCTTTTCCTTCCTCGTCATTACCTGAATTCACAACTATCTTTACTGCCTTACTTACAGCCCTTTCCTACTGTAACGTTACCTTTTATACTGATTCAGCAGTCATCATCTCCCAGTTTAACAAATATCAATTCCTTCTTACAAAAGCTTCTACTGTTTGCCCTGCTCTCAAAATTAATAATTATGTGCATTGGTCTTGTTTTTTTGATATAATAGATACTCACAACCTCACAGTTAAAATGATTGAAGTCAAAACTCACACTGACAACATCTTCAACAACAAAGTTAACGCTCTGGCAAAATCCAATTTGAACACTACAGCCCTTCAGCTATATACAAACAATACATCTAGATACTATTTCACATACAACAATACTCTGGTACTAATACCCATCAGACAATTTTGTAAAGAATTGTTCTAAAAACGTTCTCTTTCACAATTACTTTAACTTTCTGTCCTTGCAAAACATTCACAGCTCTATCAAATTAATTGGTTTGCCACTTCCTTCATACTCAATGACAATATGGTAATACAATCTACATCATACTCTACCTCCTTCATTAGAAGTACGAAATATCAACGTCTTCTTAAAATGTTACTAACTTTTGAAATTCTTAAATTAAAACATCCATCCATTTATAACCCTTCGCTTTTGTGCCTCAGATGCGACGCTGCTGACGAAAACTTTTATCACATATGAATATGTCTTACTATCAACTATGAAATGAAAAAGATAATTCAACAATCAAAAATCTACTTAAAAAATATTACCTATGCACATGATTATGAAATTGATCAGTTGAACGTATAGCTGCTTGATACTTATAATACTTCCAAATTTTTTGCTCTTATTAGAGGCATAGTTCTAATATCCCTTTTTAAATTCTTTCAAAAAAAACTTTTTTCACAAAGTTTGGCTTTAGCTGCTTGTTCTTCTTTTATGCATCTAATTTTTGAACTCACACAAAATGTTTGGCATGATCGTTGTCAACTCGTTCATGATTTTGAACAATCTTTCAACATCACCCTTGCCTCTAAGGCTGTCAATTTCGTCACATCAGGTTTTGATTTATCCTCTAACCTCCCACTTATTCTTTTAGCTCTCCTCTAATATCTTCGATGATACAGATGGGATCTCATTGGTCAAATTTTTGGTGTAGTAGTGGCCTCGCCCTTTCCGCTTTCTTATATTTGTTTATTCGAAATGTGATTTTGTAGCTTAGGTTATAAATTAATTTTGGGAAGTGCAGGGTCAGTCTTCTATAGTTTTAATCTTAGATTAGTTTTTTATGAGATTTTTGTAATTTCTTTTGATTTGTATTTTATTTTTATTTTACTTTCATAATAAAGATATTGCGAAATTATCGCACTTTAAAAAAAAAAAATTAAACAAAAAATACTCTGACTCTTTCCGTAACATAGGCAGACCAAAGAAAAAGAATAATAAAAACCAACAAAAATAACAACCTCGCTCTCGCTTTGGCACTTCAGAGCAATAATCAAACAAAAAACAGAACATCTTACAGACTACTGAACCTGAAAGTAGTGTCTCCATCAACAACAACAAAGAAACTCCAGTTATTATGGACATCGACCCTCTTTCGCTCAATAAAGGAAAGGGTAAAGAAATTTTGACAGATAAAACAACTCTAGGTATCACTCCCAAACAAACACTCATGAACGTCAATGATGCGAATGACGCCTCAGAAAATTTTTTGAACAAAAAAAGCCCTCAAGAAATTTTCACCAAAAAAACAAATTTTTTCACTTTTTTTCTAGTGGACGATTACCCTGAAAAATCCCCTTAAGCAAAAATCTCTGACGTCACTAACCTTGTTTTTGATCAGTTTAACTCATTTTTAGGTATTGTATTTGCCAAACATCCAAATGACCAATCGAAGAAAATACTCAAAACAACATTCTTTGACAAAGATGAAAGGGATGCGTTTTGTAAAGTCATTTTGCCTAATTTAGAAAATCGCACATTTTACCCCTTAAAATCATGCTAAAACATCCATTTGTTCTACAACAATTGATCAAAGTTACTGAAATACCATTAGACGCTACAGAATTACGCATTAAAAAAATTTTTTCCTGATTTGGCAAGATTATTAGATTCAATATGGAAACTAAAAACTTCTGATAACAAGCAATAATCACATATGATTCAGAAGCTAATTTTGTTGAACTCAAAAAAGGTCACAGTGTCTTCCTTCTCAACAACATAGTTCGATTTTATATGTGTGACCTGTCACGTGACAAGATCCTAGAACGATCTAAGTTCTCTGCCAAACTTATATGTCTCTCACGTTATATCACGGGTAAAGATTTATCTGATCTAGGTCTAATAGTCAATGCAACAGCCTGGATTATTCCTAAGGCAAGATCTAATTACTACAACCTCCAATATGCCTTCTTTTATTTTCCTTCAGCTGATGATTACGAAGCAACTATTAGTAATGACAATCTCACGATCAATGGCAAATGTGTAGGATGGATAGAAACCAAAGTCAAATTATGTGCCATATGCTCCTCTTCGCACCATAAAATCAAAGATTGTCTAAAAAAATGACGCAATCCATAAGATAAAAACACTTAACATCTATATCAATATTTTCACCAGCATAATACAACAATTATAAAGCTCCTATTCGTTCTCGTAAAGGAGCTATTAGCCCTAACATTACTTTTGCTAACATTGTCATAAACAGTTCTCAAAAACAAGCCATAACTACTAGTGTACCTAAGAAACTACCTTTCACAGCAAAAAATAATAATAATACTCTACCGAAACAATCCCTTAGTTTAACATCAGATTGGAGCGATGATATCCCTCTGAACATGAAGCAACAATCCAAGCATCCCCATCAACAGCAATACAGATCACATGATATTTCTACAGGAACAATAGCAGGAGGTTCTATGCACAAACAAAACAATGATCATAATTTCAAAGAATTCATCAAAGTTAGTTTTTTGACACTCACACAGAAACTTGATGATTTTACGCTTACGTTGAGCTTTACAATGAAAAGGATAAAAGTAATTGAACAAACACTTAACATCAAGATCAGCTTTCCTGACGAAGAAATAATGGCAGACTATGATGTGCAATAGTATGGAAATGGTCCTGTTATCGATGTTTCCACCTCAATTATTAACAAACAAAAACAAACTATCTCAACACTCACAGAAATAACAGAGGCCCAAAACTTATGCCTCAAGAACTTTACTGAAATGGTCAATACCTTAGTCAATATGTGTAACACATTTCATGCTATTCTTATCCATAACGACTTTCTTCAAATCAACAAAATACCAATAACATATACCCTCAACACCAATTATGATATTAAAGCAGAAAAGGCTCTAAAGAGTCTTCCCCAATTTTAATAATATTTATTTTATGATTACTGTCTCTATAGACATTAACAATATATTTCTTATACCTAATAATACTTCTAATACAACCCCATTAATGTACCCAAACTCTCCTTTGCAACTCATAACGTCTGATCTTTTACTACCATTGCTAAATAATACCATCTTTTATCATTATACTCTTCATACAACTTAGATGTTATTGGTCTTCAAGAAACTAACTTCAAATCCCAACATAAAAAGCTCTTTAACTCATCTCATCCTTCCTTTATATCCTTTTTTACAGTCCGCGACATAAATATCTGGAATTTTATCGGTAGTACGAAAAAAACCCCTATACCGCTAATTTATGTCTGACCAAAACAAAAATCAAAATAGCAATTTTTTAGCTATTTATAGATATAAAAATAATGCCACAAAAATTTCACATGATTATTTATCACAAAAAAACTCAATCCATGGCGCCCATTTCAGTTTTTGAAACAAGACGTTTGACTGTAAAGGAA
>CAJVPP010003272.1:0-12094 GCA_910592005.1 Funneliformis mosseae | reverse complement strand
AAATTATTTGTTATTATTGTGATCGACATCCATTTATATTCTAAACAAATGCTTAATTTAGAAATATATGTAAACATATAAACAAAGCGAATAAACAAAAAAATACTTATCGTTCGGGTACCCGTGATCACCCTCTGTATTCTACCATTGATCTTGCATAAATATCTAATACCATGAGCTGTGAAATATCCCTAAACAAATATTTTGTTACCTTCAAATTTTACAATTCCCTTTACGTGATGATCTTTTAGAGGTTTACCAGCCTACTTTCAACAATACTCTTTACCGTCTGAATCAAAAAGATTGAATTTACTTTTATCTAACTATATTATTTTACACTAATCATCATAACTTCAATATTTATGATCTTTCACAAATTTATAATGTGCTTTTTTATGCTAGTCTAATAATAATATTTTTTTGGCTTTAACAGCTGACTTAAATCTATTTTTTTTAAATACTCATCGTATTATAATATCAGGAATTTGTAAGTTATAATCTATTTGAAGTTTTTTGAATTTAAATGGCATTTGTACATTCTCTACTAATAATATAATGAACTGTCTGACGTTCTTCATAGTTAGATAAAATAGGAAGTCAGCCAGATCTTGGTAAGTTTTTAATACTTTTTGTTTTTTCATATTTTTCATGGAGTTGAAAAATAGTATTTCTAAAACATGTATCTTTTAGCAAGTTCAGTTTGTAAATATACTTTTTCGTCTAATAAGTATAAATTTGTACTTTTTGTTTTTTACTTAAATGAACTATATTGTAAAAAAAAAAATATGAGAAGCTCTATTTTTGAAATTTTATTGTTTATAAATTTAAATATTAACATTTTGAACATTTTGAATAGGAAAAAGCTAAAAATAAAAAAAAATTAAAAAAAAAAGAAAATGAGACGATGCAAATATTATACAATTAGCAATATATCACAGTAAAATAGTATAAATAAAGTATTTATAGATATAATTTTGTAACACTATATATAGTTTATTAATTTAACTATAAATAATATAATCTACAATAACTTGTATTACATTGTTACGTTTCTTTTGACATTAAAATTTTATTAAGTATAAAAATTTGATCAAAATTAACAATTTTAAAAAAATTGATATTATTAATTTAATAAATTTTTTTTATATAATAATCTATATATTCTGAGAATTATAATAAATATAAAATTATAACTTTAGCATTTATATTTAGAGAATTATAAGCTTTTAAAATTTAAACTCAGTTGTTACGTTTCTTTTATCAGCTACTGTATATTCATCATAAAAATAGTTATCACCTTACCCATTTAGCTAATTTTTTCCCAGTATCAAATATTTGAAGTTTTTTTTTTCACTCAATATCTTCTGAGGGGACTTGTTCTAAAACTCTTTTCAAAACATTCTCAAAATTCTTCACCTCCTTTTTGAGAATGCTTGTTCATTTACCTTATTCTACTTGTATAAATAATATCATGAAAATTCTGATGATATTAAGAAGCTCTCTTATTAAAAGGAATTCTTCCATATTTTGATAGAATAAAAAAGTTAATATTTAGTATAAAGCTTGCTAAGCAAAGTAAAAAAAAATAATGTACAGTAGATTCCAATACTTTTTCACTATATTGCCTTTTTAAATGTCTTGTATTTTCCAATTATATTCTCTCTAACTCACATTTATGTTAGAAAAAGAGATAGGAGAGGCACTTTATGCTAAAATTTTATGTTTAAAAGTAAGACATGCAGAATATACATTATAAATCTCAATATTTAAAAAGGCATTAAGGGTAATGCATATATAAACTTTTTTTTACTTAATCACTTAGTAATAAAGGTCTAGTAACATTATATAATTATACTCTGATCAGAATCTAGTAGAAATAACCTATAGTAACGCAATGCTCTGAAAGAAATAAACTCATAAATAAATGCTATTCAGATAGATAGAAAAATATTTTAGAGTTCAATTTCTTATGTGTAAAAATTAATTAGTAATACAAGCAGTCGTACAAATTTATAGCTGTTTTAATGACAGTATCACTTATTACATCATATATACTTTAATAAGAATCAAAAACATATTTTATTTATGTCACACGCTATTCTTCTACATATATTGACCTTGAGGTATTTTATATAGCTGAACAGTATATTATTTTATTAAGACAATATTTGGGATCTGAATCAAAGACTGATCTGAAAAATTCAACGCATAACATTCTTCATCTCTATAACGAATATAACCTGATTGTTCTGATTTATTTTTTATACCTAAAAACTTTATATCATCAGGAGTATCATCATTCCTCACCGCCTTTTAAACTTATTTTGCCAAAGATTTGGATCTTTTTCTTGTAATTCTTGTAAGCTCGCTAGATAACTGTTGCATAGAAATTTTCAAAGTCATAATTATAGTAGTATTTAAGAATCAAGAATTCTAAGATCGCTTCATTGACCTTCCTGAAATACTTTACTAAAATAGTTATACAGTATATTGAAGGATTTAATCCAGAATAGGCAAATCAGATTTTTTATCCTGAAGGTGATACATTTTACAATTATACTAGGCGATCATGCATGCAGATTATATAGCTATTCATTTTGCAAAAAATAAAGAATAAGTTATACATTGTGCCTTTGGCTAAATAATATTAATATTCAGTTAGTCTATAATTAACAGTTAAACTGGTTAAATAATCATGATTTTTGTCTTATCTCTCAATCTTAATGTAAACTAATTAAGATGGATTATAGATGATAGGGTCCCAAAGGGACCTAATAAGTTATTTTATTTTATATATAAAGATAAGATAAATATTTCAATTGTATTACTTTTACAATTTGATGATTGATAAGAAGTTAGTGAAATCATTTCTTACCTGGCTGATGGAATACAAGCTGGCTCAAAATTTGAAGCACTTGCTATAATATTTTTTGCTATAGTTGTGGTCTTGACCTTGAAGCATGAGTAATTCCAATAATCCTTCATCAGATTAGTAATCTTCACTAATTTCCAGCATTTGAAGTAGATAGCTATTTAACTCTTATGGATACTAGGTTTACGATAGTCAAAAGAAGTTCTATATAACTCACCATTAGTATAGTGTGTTGTAGATTTTACTTGTCCAAATGATGTGAAAAGGCAGAATACATGATAAATACTATATTCTCTTCTAGAAAGCAACTCTTGCAGAGCATCCTTTATACGAAAAGCCCATTGCTGGGGTGTTTCATGAGGTCTGATTATAGACAAATAATTGTATTGTTTTTCTATTTTAACTACTTTTTCATACTGATAGTTACCAGTTTGAGGTTGATAGTTAAAAACATGTTCCATATCATATCTGGGACAGAGATTGATAGGTTTAGGAACAGATTTATTATAAATATTATCTAATATAATTTTAACTGTTTCACCAGGCATAATTATTAATAAATTAGTGATTTAGTGAATTATAGCGAATTGAAACAAATTATAACAATTTATTGATTTATAGTGTTTTTTAGCTAGTGAATATCATATTTCAAATTTGTACTATATTTCCCAATAGAAGGTGCAGGTGAAACAATTCCTCTGCCTCGTCTACGATTGGAGATACTCATGTTACGAATTCTATCGAAAGCATCTTCAGGTTTTTCCCAAAAATGAGTGCGAAACTCATCAAAATATCTAGCTCCTGTTCGGCTCCTTCGAACTGTTCGGCTTCCATTCATATATTCACACATCGCCTAGTCATCGGAGGTAATGTGGAAAGTGAGATTTAGGAATCGCCTGCGCTTAAGCGGACTATTAACACTTACACTTACATTATAATCCTGAACAAGGTTCCTGAATATTTCCTTACAATAGTGTCCCAAGAATTAGAACCAAGCTCTTCATTAATTCTAGTCGCAATACTTTCCCAAAATACATCTTTATTCCTTCCCAAGTTATGATTATTCTTCGTTCCTATTTCTACGCTCATTGATAAGGATACAGGTTTGTGCATCGGTCCAGTCGACTATTTTCCAAATAATCGAAAGGCTATCTACCCTGGAAAAAATTATTTTTTAAATGGCGGGATATGGAATGTTTTTATAAGTATTTGCCTACACATCAACCCGAGTACAACTCTACATTATCCATTCATCTGCTGATGATCAAAATTTACTATGTATTTAATAGTGATTTTTTCAACCACACATGTGAACGTCCTGTAACAATCACTAGAAGTTCTTGAACTATTCTCAAACCTCACTTTAACCCGACTTGTTTCCCAGTGCCTTTCAAGCTTACTCAGTATAGATCTTTACCCCGTAATCCTGTGTTTATCCCTGCGACCATCCCGCGATCATCCTCATGTGAAGAGCAGGAAATGCCAGTCCTGAGCTGTAGTGACAATACCATAGAGGTAATCAAAATCATCATCATCATTCCGCTTCCGTTTTCTCATATTCGTCTGGCATGGATACAAATAAGATTTTCGGCTTTCTGAAACACAAGTATGGTATTAGTATATCTCTCCTCAGGTCTAAAAAAAATGTCAAGAAATTTGCATGACCGCCGTGGTCCTGGAAAAAAAAGTTATTGATATTGCTTTCGGATTTAATCTGAGATGATCAAATAATGTACTATAGATTACTACTACCCAGATAAATTTTCGAAACGATATTTTGATTTTTTAAGCGTGCATATCAGAAATAAAATTCTTAATAAGTGCGGTCTGCATCATACTGTATCAAGCTAATTAAAGCAATCAATCATATTACAAAGCAGTCAATACATTGCATTTTTTTTCCTATTTGTCCCTATTTCAGCAAGAATACAATAGAGGTTCAACCATAGAATTTAACAATAAGTTTGGCAATATCGATTCCAACATTCACAAGTGAAATAAATATAGTTGGAGAAATGACAAATATGCTCAGAATATCGCCAAAGATGTACACAAAATATTTGGAATGGCAGTATATAAACGAACTTTATTATTATAAAGTATTCCTAGTCTTTCCATAGTTATTCCCGGTATAAGAATTTTAGCCAAGTAGTAGATACTACTCAACAATACAATAAAATACTTTGTAGATTCTTCTTCGCTCTTGAAATAAAATCCATATATCGAAATGATAAGACAAGTAATAAATGTGTATATTACGCAACTCATTACTTCAGATCCAATTTCCTATGGGGTTTCGTGGAAAAGAAAATCCGACGAAAAAACTAATGTTATTACAAATTATAGTGAAGTATTGACATCTTTGACAACATATATGAGTATTCTATATATACATACTGATTTTTTCCTCTCCTCGATAAGCCCTTCTAAATAAAGAATTTTTGCATCACGAGAGGGAAAATCATCATAAATTTCTCTCTGCCTTCTAGTTAGACTCTCATAAGTTCTTTTTAGATGATAGGGTATATTGTTACCGTTTTCTGAAACGGAAGTGTTAGTCACTAATAAACTTGAATAAACCGGAAAACTATTATATGCACAACAATCTTACCTTCGTAAGTATTCTCGTTGTTCTCGTTATTCTCATTGTTTTCGTGGTTTCCGTTCACCATATTTAAGTATCAATGATTTAACTTCTAAGGAAGAGAGAGTAAGAGAAAAGTATAATCTAAGGAAGTGAGTATAAGAAAAGTCTAATTTATACTTGATGCGTGTAACGTATACAATTTTGATTGGATCATTATCCAATTAGTCAATATATACGTCATTTTGTGAAATCACCTGACTCCAACATTACGCGGTACAGCCTACTATTTACATATTTAATCCAAGTGGAACTTCTTTCTTTTATTCACCATATACATCACTTACCCCATGAAAATATTCTTGATACAATGTTAGCTGAATTCTTTATTGATGTAGTAAATAAATTACTTTACTATGTTTAATGACTGCAATAGATTTTTTGCATAAGCCACTTACACGAAAAAAAATGTAATTTTCCCGATATCGTACTGCGCATTTCAGGTGTCGGTCCACATGACCAGACTATGTTACAATTGCAAACTTAAGTTTATTGCTTGAAGTGTTGCAGGTAAGAAAATATTCCAACTTATCTTGGGATAACAACTTTGCTAATTCCCATTTTCGCAGTACCATGAGCAATGTAATCCATAATTCCCATGTATTCCATCGCAAATAGGACATGGTGAGCTCCACGGCTGAGGTGATGTAAAATCATAATTATCAATACCTCTGAAACTATTTCCGAATTTCAAGTATGTGAAATGCTTTTGATAATTAATTCTGGATTGGGTTTGACTTCAAAAGTGATAGGCCCTTCTTTTTCACATTGCCCAGAAAAGATAAATAGGATACTTTGTTTTCTGGCTTTGAATTTATGACTTCCGATTTATGTACTTCTGATAATTGCCATGGCTCATGCTCAGTTTCTTTTTTATATTTTTTGTATAAACTGGACCGAATCCTATCTGTCAAAACACTTGGTAATCCAGTTAATTTGACATGCCAATCCAGGTATTCAGGAGTTAATATTTTATCGGACCTGGTCATGTCTAAATTTTATGATTGTGAGTCAGTTTAAATCCCTTTTATTTTCATATTCATTCAAAAAAAAGATTAAAATTCCCTGATAGAAAGCTTACTAATATTTTTTATCATATTTCCAAGAAAATAGTTAGGCCATCTTTCAAAGTATCTATGGTATAAGAAAGGGCAGTGAGATTATGCAACTATCTCAATTTCATGCTATTCACATTTAATAAAATAGGATCTGGCTTCATATACCTTTTATATCTTCCTCATCATTATGATTTAACTTGCATAATAAACATGAAGTCTCGTCAGTAATTCCATAATAATCAACATTTTCACTAATAAATTCTCTATATAAATTAGGATATTGATCCAATGCTTTGTTGCGAAAATAAACGCAGTCATAGGTTGGCTGAGGTGCAGTTGTCACTTGCATCTCTATTTTATTGGTTTTTTAAAGTCACTTGTCCGTTTCAATTTAGAATAGAATCATCATAATCTACATCATTCGTATTGGTAGCTTTTAGAAGAAAATCATTTATAATGTCCTAAATCTGATTATCAGATAAATTTGAGATGGCATTTGCGTTATAGCTAATTATTTGGATTCTATTTATTCCTATTCTATCAAACAATATATAGATTTTTTTAGCTTAAAAGTTATTTTACACAAGTTTACATCAGTAATATTAGGAAGAAGGAGTTTGATTTCACTATACATCAATGTTCTTACTGATTTGTTATCAATACCATTTTTAGATTTAACATTCTAATTTGATCTTTATATGCCTTATAGTAACAATACTAGTATAAGATCTCCTTTTGTCTAGCCTTTATTGCTATATTAAATAGATCAACTATGACTTGTGATGTAACTTTATTAATCCTGTCAGAATTTCTTCTAAAGAGAATTCAGGAATCTGTATATCAAATATTTTATTTTTACTTTATAAAGCTGATCCCTTGCTTTCTATATAAGTAGATAACTCTTCTCTCAAGTCTTATTCTACTTTCAAATTATAAGAAATTTTTCCTACCTTCTCATCACATTTGAAGCTAGAAGAAGTATTATATGATTTAGATGATAGACTGTTATTAGAATTTTCTAAAATCTGAGTATTCTTCTTATCTTGTGAAATCTCTGATTGAGGAAAAGAAGAACAACCCTGTCCATTTTTTTTATTCAAGAAAATAACAGAGTCTAAAGAAGTTACGAGTGTTTCTGAATCTGATTCTTTCTGAAAAGTTACCTCTGATAACGAATTATCTTGAAGTTTCTTCTCCTACTTCTTTTGCTTAATCTTATCGCCAACCTTCTTTTTATATATTGTGTTTAAGAATTCATCAGTCTCCCTATCCTCTTTACAAAATGGAAGGCTGGTAAACACACTTACCTCTAATACCGTATTATTTGTTTTGCTATTAGGCTTATACTGCTCAAGCTGGGTTTGCTTTTGGCAAATATTGTATATATCAATTATCTCTGGTAACACCTCTGATATTAGTGTTTATTTAAACAAATAATCATCGATTATCTTATCCTCCGTTAACTTGGTATCAACATTATTTTGCTGGTCTACTACAAATTCAGATATATCAACAGCTAGTATGAATACCTTTGATAATCCCTTTGATATCATTTCATTATTATTTTGTGGCTATCTATTCACTATCAAAGAAGCCTGTTCCAATAATGCAAGTTTGGTCTCAAGCTCTGTATTTTTTTACTCTAATTCTTTGATCCTAACATTACATCTAGTATTCTTCTCAATAATCTGACTCAGCTTTATGATCTCAACCTCGAGCTTATAATTCTTGACCATAAGTCTGACATTTTCTTGCCTAAGTAAATCAATTTCAGATTCTATCTTTAATAACACTTTTATACAAACATTTAAAATAAAAAAAGTCACGTATTCATTTCAATTTGAAATGCAGATTTCTTTTGCCAAAAAAATTTTTTTATTAATAGGGTTTACGATCATCATATAAGTAGATACTTGACTTAAGTCAAGGAACTTATTCATTGTCTCTCTCTTTCGAGACGATGATAAATTTTTTTGACATGCTTAAAGCAATAGCCTATATAAGATGATATAGATTTATTGCATATTCTATATAGAGATTTTAGCATATTATTTGTACTTGATTTTTAATAAAGTGAACATCTCACTAAGCAAGTGTAAACATAACCACAAACACTTCCATCTTTTTTAATATGGGAACAGATAAGATGATCCATTTATTATATTTTTGTACCTTTCACATTATAGAATTCAAATTTCAAAATAAGAAAGTCCTAATTGAATTGTGATGAAAAAAATATATCGTAAATGATTAATCATATACTATAATATAAACTATTATCTATAGACATAAAAAAATAGTACTCAACATTTTAACTGGCTGATAGATCGATCCAAATAGAAAGTATTTCAAAAGTTAATTTATGAAGACTATAAATATGTTAATAAACTCTCAGATTATTTAGAAGACATTAGAATCATATATGTAGGTAAATTTAAGCTGAATCCCTTAGCCAACTTTTATTATCCAGTCTTAATTTCACCTTTATCTGTCTTAGCTAGTAGAGCAAATATTCGTAAAAACTTTTCTATTAGTATAGAATCTGCGGTTATAAGAGGAATGAGTTTATTTACACTTGAAAAAATAAATAATCCTCATTTTAGAATTTAATCTGAATGAATTTTTCCAATGATAACTTGATCACATTAATAAGAATAACTTGAAAGTAAGAAGAGATGAAAACTTGAAGGAACAAAGTGCTTATGAAATTTTTTCATAATCTAAATTTAATACTTTCAAGATATAAACCAAATGCATTATATAACACATTTACAAAAACAGATATTTTAAAGCCAGAGTATGTATTAGCTTTAATACAGCTACTCAGTTAAAATGTGAACATAATATAAATTTGTAAATAGCTACAGAATTCTCATCTCATAACTATATTTTTTTTTGCTTATCATATATACCTGTAAAATTCAATTTTTTATTAATACATGTGAAAAATAAATATAAAGTTTAAAACATAGCCTGTAATATAACTGATACATAATATCTAGACTAATATATATGATTATTTTTTCGATCAATATCTCTCTACCCTAGCTTTTTTCTTTGAGATTCATCTTTCGCACTTGCCTTATCTACTAATATTCCAACTACTATACCTAAGATATTTTTTATGCTACTATGTAATGTTTTATATTCTTCAAAATCTTTGATCAAGACCTTTTTGTTGAATTTAATAGCAAGCAGAAGCTTACTTGCCTGAGAAATTTCACACAAACTATAAAGTAGGAAATGATAATCCCTAATAATAGTCATAATATCATACAGATAATCAAAATTATCATCCTTACATTTTCGTTTTCCCCTCCTGTTTGTTTTATGAGAGCTCTCAAGCTGTTTTATATTTTAAATATAACCTTTGAGAATATTATGCTAACCTTATCCTTAGTGATACAAATAAGGTTTTCTGATTCCTGAAAGGTAGGTATAGTATTAGTTCATACTTAAAAAATATGAATGAAAAATGTTAAGAAAAAATTCACATACTGTTATTGCATAATTAATTCAGCCAGAACTCTCTTCCCCAATTATTTCAAATTCAGACTCTCATGTTAAATTCCTTACTTGTTTTATCTTTTGCAATATGGAAAGCTGTATAAAGTATGGTCGAAATGTATTTATTGTGCATAGACTCTAAGCTATCTACAACTAAAAACTCATAATATTTCATCCTAAACAAAATATTCTTCATATAATGTCCTAAGTGCTTATTGGAATCTTAAATCTTGAGAGTTTGTAGTGAAAAAAGTGGGATGACGTCTGTGCTATTAGATTTAATATTATATTTTACCAGAACTTCTTTCAAACTGCAGTATATTGAAAAGGTTCTCAATTTCTTATCCTTACTTACACTCCTTAGCGAACTTCATGAGTCTTATAACAGGTCTTCTTGCTAAACCATTTTGCATATACTTTTCTTCCGTTATGTTAAAGAAGTCTCCGCCATTAAGCTCTTCCTTCTTTAAAATTTTGATAACCATTTCATTAAGCCCTAAGTTCTGCTCTTGCAAATATTCTATAAGCTTAGTTATGTCATATTTTTTAATTTTATCTACCAGCGAGACTGTCTCATTGTTACCAAAGGTAATAGTGAAAGCTGGAGTATAAGGTATACTAGTTTTAGATATAGCATTACATTTTTATAGGGATATTAGGTTTGGACAAAAATAGTGTTATGTTCTGGAGTGAAATAAAATTTTATTTCTGTTCGGAAAAGAGAATACTGAGCATTAATATTGGTTTTTTATCATACAGATATCAAATCATTACACATAACCTGCTTCTCATATACAGTTCCTAGTGAAAAAATAGCGGTGAAAGACTGCATCTATTTAGGTAGTGATTTTACCACCTTTTAGATTTAGGCATTTGTTTATATACCCAAATTATATATTAGAATCTGAATTAAAAAGATAAGTTAAAAAAATAAGATTTGTTATTTATTTTTATTTTGATTTCCTTTTCGAAACTATGCTAAGCTTTTTAAAAATACAAAGAAATTCTGTTAAGTCACTTTGAGACTAAAAAGTGCGTAATGCAAAGAAAATTTCTAATTGATTGTGCATTCTTTTACACATATATAAATAATATGTCAGTTTACTAAATAAAACTAGCAAAATTTCTATTGGTCACTCTTCTGGCTGTCCAAGAAAATTAGCTTCAAATCAACACCGTCATATTGAAAAAATTCTGCAATATAATCATTTTACTATAGCAGGCGAACTTAAGGCAAAATTGAAAAAAAAAATCTCAACCTTGATGTTAGTAAACATATAATACGTTGTGAGCTCAACAATCTTGGATATGTTTCTATTTTTCTAAGAAAAGTTCCTCTTGTGACCCAAAAAGTGAAGGAATTTTGTTTATCTTAGACACGTGATCATTCGTAATACAACTAGAAAAAAAGTTATTTTTCTGATAAAACAACACTCAGATGTTTAGAAATACCATATTTGCATGGTCTTATAATGTAGAACCAATTGCCCTTATGGTAAAGCACTCATTCAAGGTTTATGTTTGAGCAGCAATTAATACTAAAGGAAAAATCAGTATTCATTTATTTACTAAAAATTTGGATCATTATTTGTATTGAAAAATCTTAGATGACCATTTGTATTATAATGCAGTTATATTATACAGACGTGGCTGGTCTTCCAATAAGATAATAATCCAAAACACACCTCACATAATGTTCAAGAGGACTTAAAAAAACATCTTTCAGGATGAGTTCTTTCTTGGCCTTCATACAGCCCAGATTTGAATCCTATTAAAAATATATGGGCTGTATTAAAGAGAAAGGTTGAAAAAAAGATTAAGTATTTAATAGCAAAAAAAAAAATTATCTATAATGTATTCCTTAATAAAATCCAGCAGAAATAGGACGATCTTGATGACGCCATGTTACTTAGAGTTCTGAATGAGTCGAGTCGAATCGAGTTTAAAGACCAACTCTATTCGACTCATTTTTTTCGAGTCGAGTCGAGTCAAATTTATTTTATAAAATCTTTC
>CAJVPP010003271.1:0-12095 GCA_910592005.1 Funneliformis mosseae | reverse complement strand
ATGAGTAAGTATAATATTTATCTTATTCATCTTATAAAGTATATTCATATTCTGTAAGTGTTTCTATCATATTTTATATTAATCAAATATAGAGTAAATATCGGGCATGGTAATATCCTTGTGAATATTATATATAAAAAAGTTCAATTTGTATGCACCTATTTATTAGTACTTCGTTAAGTTTTTGCGAAGTGCCAGTGTTGTGCCATTCTTACAATCCTACCTTTCATAATTGCCAAGGATGAGACATAAAATGCTGAATTAGTTCAGGCTATATTGCTTTTATATCCTTTTTTCATGCATCTTTCTGAGCCTTTTTGCCTTTCTGATTCCTTTTCTGCCTATCAGCAATAGTATCTATAAGCATAATTTCTTATTTTATTTCTATATAATTCTACCTATAAATACTACCAAATCTATACCCTAGTTTTCGCCTGAGCCTTCCTAGAATTTTTTTTCATATAGTTGCTACTTTGGGATACCCCTATACTTGATTACTTTGGGCTATTACTATATTAATCTTTCATATCCTTTTTTTGTGTATTCTTCTGAACTTTTCTGCCTTCCTGATTCCTTTCCTGCCTATTAGCGGTAGTATCTATAAGCATAATTTCTTATTTTATTTCTATATAATTTTACCTGTGAATACTACTAAATTTATATCCTAGTTTTTACTCTTGTATTTCTCGAACTCTTTCCCATATAGTTACTACTTTGGGATACTTTAGATATTACTGCATCGATTACTTTTGGGTATTACTTTTAGATACTATCACATTGATTACTTTCGTTCAGCTTGGCACTGGATGTTACTATTGTCCCAGTATTTTGCTAGCAAACATATTCGCTCAAAATTATATAAAATTTTTATTTTAAAGATTTACAGATTTTTATGTAATTTTATACTGCTTTCTTGTATATACATCATGCTTCTTATGCAAAAAAATCCTAGGCTAAACCCAAAAACAATAAATGAAGCAATCAGGCTCTTTTCTGGTTTAGCGAACCTTAACTCTGAGCCTGGCTATAATGATCATGTATATTTCCAATATTTGTCTAATAATAAAAATGATATCTCTCTTCTAGACGTCTATCATCCTGAAGATATTTATTCAAAATATATTATTCGAGTATCTGAAAAAGGTTTTGAAGTAGTCAATTATTTATCTGAAGTTTATAGAATCCTTGATGCTCATGAATATATTGATAGAAATCTACCTCTTCGTCTGATTCTGGATATTGATGCGAGACAAAAGTCAGATCCAATGAACCCTAAGCTCCCTTTTTTAGATAAATATAAAATTACTCGCGAAGATTTATTATTCAGAATCTTAATTGCCTATGTTGATATTTTATATTCTGATTTAAACCATCTTGCAATATTAGATGCTTTTGCCTTAGCCAGTTCATCTAATACTAATAAATGCAGTTGGCATATTATATATAAATATGCATAGTTCATTGACTATAGAGACCTTAGAGGGTTTGTGAAAAAAGTTGCTGATAGAGTTGGAAAACCATACTCTGAATTTATTGACCTTAAACTTTATAAATCACATTTTAGTCTTCAGTTTCTTGGATTGGCAAAGGAAGATAGAGTTAAAAAACCTGCAGTTTCTTCAGTTAAACAAGGATATCGTAAGCTAGAAGATTATTTAGTTCAATCTAAATCTGATTATTCTAAAATCTGGCCACAAATCTTTTCTCCTAAAAAGCTAGAAAAGGATGAATTCCAATCTATCGAAGATGAAACTGCTTTAAGCAAGAGGTTAGTCAAGTTACTGTAAAATATGAATAGCTTGAAATTGGTGACATTAAAAAAGGATTTGTCAATTTCCAAGTAAAGTCATATAAAGCATGTCCTATTTGCAGAATCAAACATGAAAGAGATCAATTATATGGTTTTCTTCAAAATAACAGTCATTTTGTACTTAAATGTTATCGGCAAAATCAATATAAGTTAGATCATAAAGGACTAGCATTTGGAAAAGTATCAGGTATAATCAAGTCAAAAAAAGAGCTAAATGGGGATTGAATGATAGATTAATTAATATTGTAAAAAATCCACGTTTGCTCTCTGAATTGTCTAGAAAAAATATTAATATAAAAGAGATGAAAGAGGTTCCAGAAGCTTATCCAAACTTCTTAAGTTCTGTATGTAATACAATTCTTATCCGTTCACCTGTAGGTACTGGTAAAACAAAAGTTTTAAAAGAAATTCTCAACTCTTTAGCTGGAAATAGAGAAAATTTGCCTTGCTTTATCTGAGTTTCATATTACAAAACTCTTACCAATGAGACTAAAGCTAAAATTGAAATATTACAGAATTTAGGACTTCACATATGCCAATATCAAGAATTTGAGGGTAGTTTAGCTATAAGTAATTGGGATATTATTATTATCCAGGTTGAAAGTACATATCGTATTGAGCTTTATGAAAGGCGTCTATATATAATTATTTTAGATAAAGTCAATGCAGTTATACGCCAAATGTCTAGTGGTATTCATGTGTGAAAATCTGAAAATACTATGTAAGATTTGCTAAAGTCAGCTATTCATGTTGTGACTATAGATGCTTTTGCGAATGATTCCACTATAGCTTTCTTAAAACAATATTGAGGTAATGATATATGAATTTTTGATAATAAATATCAACCATATATAGGCGAAACTGTTAAGATTCTTTATGATCTGGACAAAAGTTCAAAGGCTATGAGAAGAGGTCTTAAGATGCTTCAAGAAGGCAAGTGTGTTGCTTTTGCAATGCCATCATGTAAAAAAGCTCGAGCTTTAGAAAACTAAGCTTTCGCATTGCAAAAACTAGATGATTCACCTATTTTAACTCGTATTTATTTTGGCTAAATAGATGGAATGTAACGATAAGAGGATTTAACTAATATTAATGCTATCTGGAGTTCTCTTGACTGCGTGATTTACACAAGTACTATAGAAGTTGGCATCTCCTTTGAAATTCCTAATCATTTTAACGCTATTATAAGAATTAGTAATATTAAAACAGGAGTACATGTTGAAGCTTTTGCACAGATGCTTTATCAAATTTGGGATTGTCTACAACGTATAATTTCTTTATATAATAGTCAGAAGTCTTTTGAAATATTTTAAGAGCCAAATCGTAATCTTATTTGTGCTGAACTTTCTGCTTTAAGACCTATTGATTACCAACAGCAGTAAAAGGGCATCAGAAATAGGATAAAATTGCTGATTATTATGCTCTTGATGTATCTCCAGCGGTCAGAACATATATTGAGGTTGAATACCAGAGACACTTATCAGCAAAGTACTTTTCTGAAATTCTTTGCAGTCTTGTTTTTAGTACGGGAGCTTCACTTGAAATTATTTCTACAAAAGGTACTATAGCTGATAGGAAAATGGTTTCTAATATTATTAAGGCAGTTGAAGAAAATATTAAAGATTCTGATGTAGAATTAATAGTCAATGCATCTGATATCACCCCGGATGATACTGAAGTTCTTAAACAAATTCCTACCTGCTTGTTTACTGATAATATGATATTATAATGACACTATTTATAGAGAATATACGCTTCAGGAGATATTGGAGATAAGGACGATAATCAGGACTGAAGCATAGATGATGCCAAATAGATTAATCTATGCAATATCAGTTTTGTAAAAAAATTTAATAATCCTAAACCTTTACGACACTTTAGAAAACTGGCATATTTCTGAAAATAAGGTTCAGATTCAATAAAAGTTTTAGAAGTGTTAAAAACTAAAGAAACTATACAGTAGAAGGAATCGCATAATTCTTCAGATTCATCTTCAATTAATTTATGAAATGCATATTTGTTTAAACAGTGGAAGGTGATACAGAAACTTTTTTAAATATTAGGCTTTACTGGTATTAATGATATACGTACTTTTTCAGGTAATATTATTTCAGAAGCGTTTGCTCAATCGTGTGAAAGATTTATGGAAATTCAAAATCAATCCTTATTGCTCTTTGAATTTAAATCTCGCGTAAAAGAAATACCAGATTTTAAATCGGCTATACAAGCAATTAATGCAATCACTGGTAATTGGTGCAGATATACTGTTAAAAGTGATAAAAAAAGAATAGGGCCTAAAGGACAACAAGTTTGGCAATATTCATATCAAATTAATCGCCGGCCATATAATGGTACTAGTTTTAGAGATAAAGGTGTTTCAGAGCTCCTATCATATAGGCTGAAAATAGATAATAATATTCAGAAATTCTTTGATTCTATAAGATAGGAAAAATAATACTTTAGTCAGATTATTATTCAGCTAGGTGTCTCGATCATGTCTGATTTCATTTTTAACTTTTTTACCTTCACGTCAGGTATGATTATAAATTCTACCATGTGTGTTACAGATTCCAGTCTTGGAATAGGTTCGCTCATTACAGATAGGGCATATTATTTTAGGACAGGTTTTAAAATGTATGGAGCATCCTAAATTACTCATGCACCCTTTCCCACAAATTAAACTATCTCTCTTGATGTATTGACAGATAAAATGACCTATATGAGGTAATTTTGATATTAATAATCTTAAAACTTCATCTTCACATTTATTATAGATATTCATAATTCCTTTGCTTTAGCGGGTCAGTTTAGTAACCATATCTTCAGCCAAAGTTACAAAATCTACTCACTCTTTTTGTGATTCTCTAGCCAGTTTTTCTTATACATCATACGAAAGCCAGTCTGAGAATGGATTGGCTTATTACAGGATGTGCACATTTTATTTGGTAGAGACTTATAGTGTCTGATATATCTGCTTTTACGAAAGTATCTTTTCTCGCAGATAGACCCATTATCTTTCTTATTTAAGCAAGGCCAAGTTAGATAATTCTCGTCTTCTGAATCAGATATGTATTTACCAAAGAGACTAAAGGGCATAGTACTTCTTTCTGGAAAAGTTTTTAAGATTAATATACATTAAACTTATCTTTATTTTTATTATAGATATTCAAAAATATATTATACCAGTCTGCGAAGCACTTTAATGGTGAAGCATAAGCTATATCATCTTTATTTTTTTTTTATGTCTCTCTAGCCAGTTTTTCTTATAAACAGGTTTAGCATGATCTGTACCAAAGTCAGTCTGGGAATATGTCAGCTTATTATAAAATACATATCTTTTTTTAGATGGTGACTTATAATGTCTGACATATCCAGCCTCGTGCAAGCATCTTTTTCCGCAGATAGATCCATCTTTTTTTATATATTGGCAAAACCAAGATGGTAAATTAGAAGCGATCTTTTTAGATTCTTCTGAATCAGCTGTATTTCCACCAAGATTCATAGTACTTCTTTTTGGTAAAGTTATTAAGATTAATATACGTCAAACTTCTCTTCATTTTTTATTATAGATAGATCTGATAAATATTCAAAAATATGACACGTCTTCTGAAGAAATGGGAATTATTTTTTATTTTAAAGATTTGATTTTCTTAATGTACATATACCAAAAAAATTCTACTAATCTACTTATCATTGATATGGCTACTAAAGCAACCGCTTCAAAGACTCGAAAACCTAAAACTAATAACTATACTGCTGTCTTAGAGCAGTTCTTAGAAAAGCATAATCTGTCAGCTGACTCCACTTCAGAACAATTAAGCAAAACTGCTTCCAAACTTGATGCTTTGCTTCCTGATTGGATGGCTCGTAAATGTATTAAGGTAGCTCTTATTAAATCTAAATATTTATTTAGTAAAGAAAAAATAGAGACTCTCTTACCAGACAAAAGAAAGGGAAAGCTTACCATAGAGGAAAGGGCAAAATACTGTACTAAGGCCAGTGATTTTGTAGACATTATCGCTAATCATTGAGCAGTGGGTCTGAAAAATAAAGATGAAAAGGAGATCATTACCAGTGTCTTACACCAGTCAACATTCTGTATGAAGTTAGCAAAAGGTGATATAGATCCTGCAATTATTGAAGAATTTACCAAAGACAAGGATCTTATCCAAGATTCTAATAAAATTCAGAAAGAACAAACTAAAAAGTGAATGGCTAATCCAGACAGAAATTCCCATACATTTCTCCTTAACAAATGTGAGTAAAAGAATTCAGAATATGGATATTTCCAAAATTTCTACTAGAGAGAATCTTGCAGATATGATAGTGATGTTGAGTATGAGACCTGCGGAAGTAAGATCTCTCTAAATCAATTATTATGAACTGGACTCTTCGAACATTCCATTATGGTATAAAGAAGACTATTCTTGATACTATACAGGTTATTTAAAGAGTAGAGGAGAAAAGAAGAAGAATCCTGATCCTCAGCCATTTCTTTCTATGGAGAAGAATCCAAAACGTGCCAGAAAATTACTCACCTGGATTCAAGATGCAATTAAGGCTAAAAAGTTATCTGACCCTATCTTTACTAAAAGTGGAACTCGTAATGCTTGACCATTTAATGAATTCTTGAAGCAAGAACCTTATAGAACTATACCTAAAAAATTAAGAGATTATGGAAGTAAACACGCTTCCAGAATTCATGATGGTAAGAATCCAACTCCTCAACATCTTAAACTGCTTTCGAGAATCGCATTAAGGCAAGAATCTGACCATCTTGATGCAGGTGATAATTATGCTATGGGTGATACTGAGTTAGAAGACGATGGTCCTGAATCTGGCCATAAATCTGATCATGAATCTGAATCTGTTCCTGAGGCAAATGGTTTAAAACCCCAACCTGACCCTCAAAAGTCTCAGACTATGGAAATGGATTCAATGTTAGCTGAAATTGATGCAATGTTAGCTAAAATTCAGAAATAAATTCCTCACTTATGCTTTAGTACTGCGGGAGATAAGCCAGTGTTTAGTGAAATATTTTTTAGAGTTGATATATAAAAATAATTAGAAAGCTTTTCTTCTTCGATCAAAGATCTTTAGGAGGAATTGCCATATTTGTTTCAGGGGCTTCATGTTTTGTAATGATCGTAACCTTAACTGGGAGTATAGTAGTCTTTTTGTGACATATGTTTGAAAAGGGTTATAACATAAAGATAAGGTGAGATAGTCTTTTTATCTGCTATGGCAAGATCGAACAATACTAATTAATTGGTATTATACATATCTTTTCATCATTGATCCTGATTTATTCGTGATCTTCATTCTGTGATGCTCATTTCCGAAATATCCATTTCTGAGATGCTCATTTCCGAGATGTTTATTTCTGAGATAAATTTTCTCGGGGTAGGCTAATTTCGTTTTAGTCTTGATATATGAAAAAAATATTTATGTAGGGAAAAAAGGATGAGAAATCTTCTTTATGATTTAACAGCATGACTAGCGAACTACTAGCAAGTTCTTCAGAAATTCATGCGAATGATACAAAGATTTTTCAACTTAAAGCACTTTCGTTAAATTTTCTAAGAAATACTTCTGAAATAACTGATGAACATATTCCGAAACTTAATCCTTGCCACTTCTGCAATAAAGAAATTCTTACCTTACCCTTACCACTTCATTCATTCACAGTATTATTATGTGGACATATATACCATCAAATATGTTTTGAAAAACATATTGTATGATCAGAAACACGTTTTTCCTTATGTCCTATTTCTAGTTGTATATCACCTATCGAACTTATTAGGGAGGAACTTTCACTAGCTTCTGGTAAGTATCACATAGTGTCTAAGAATAAGGATTTCAGAAAAAAAGACCCCTTAAATGATGATACTATAGAAGACGAAGATTCTCTTGCAGGTCAGGGAGGAAAGAGAACCGAAATTACTACGTATGATTAAGCGACAAGTCCAATTGCATATGTGAAAGAGATACCAGAGCTATCAGATATCATCGATGATGCTGAAAATGATGATGATGGGAATAACAATCATAGTTCTCAAATAAGGTAGGTAATGAAGTAAAAATGGAATATGTAGTAATCACACTCACCTTTCATTCTGTTCATTCCCTGAAATCTATGATTGAAGGATGAATAATTCGACTAATTAAACAACTAAAGATGACATTGCTAATACACAAATTCGATCATCAAGAGAAATATCCTCAAGAACCAATCGTGAACAGGAAAGATTTCGAGGATTATTACATGAATTATCTACATCTATTAAGGGGGAGACTACTGAAACCAATAATGAGGATGAGGGTTCTGGGAGTTCGATCTTGCAGAATTTAGCTCAATTATTCCAAAAAGAAATTAAGGCTGAAAAGCGTGTAACTCAAGCTTATCAAGAGGAAATTCACTGTTGGTACTACTATGCTGAACGATTTGAAAAAAGTGTTAAGAATGTTAAAGATAATGATAAGAGGGTTAAAGATCAACAGGTTAGGATCCAGGTATATAATGCAATTTTAAAACATCTTTCAAACATTACAAAAGAAAATTTACGTAAGAAGACACAGAAGGTAGAGGTGTGATTCTGTCAAGTCCGGATAATCCAGATTGCATTTAGTCAAAAAAATTGAATCCGTATGTGGATCCTTATCCGTTCAAAAAAAAAAAATCCATCCGTATAATTATATGAATTATCCAGATTATGAACAAATAATCCGTAATTTTCAGATTTGAACGGATTTGAACGGATTTTGACCGTTTGATCAGATTACTTTAGTACAAAGCATCTTTTTGTCACACTTAAATAAAATTTTTTTTTTACGTTCTATTTTTTTAATGTTTTAGCTTTATTACTATTACTATTATTATAAAATTTACATTAGCTATTATATTATCTGCTATACATATTTACACAATATTAATTACTTGATTTTCAGGTGGTTTGTGTATACTATCCAAAATATTATAATTCCTTTTTAAAAACATTATTCTTTTAAAATACTCTGAACTAATACGTGTTCTTTTAGAATCCATTAAATTTCCACAATCTGAAAACAACCATTCACTAGGAGTTGAAGTAGCACATACTAAAAGGTAAGCGCATTTCAGTTCACTCAATATTGGAAACCTTTCTTTGTTAATTCTCTACCAGAAAAATGGATCAGTATTAAATGGTACTTGTGAAATAGCAAGGTATTCGTCAAGTTCATTTTGGCTAACAGGTTGTTGGCATTTAAAAATATCAAAGAGTGTCGACTGGTAAAGTGTAGATAGTGTTAGAGTAGTAATAAAAGGAGCAGAAAGAGCAGGAGGTGTAGGAGATTGGGGAGATTGTGAAGGTGAATGTAATAACATACTAAATTTTATGTCATCATATTTCTCTTTTAAAGAATAAAGAGTCCGTTCCATTTCATAAGGTGCAAAATCAAGCTTTTTAATTTGAGGATCAAGTATTGATGGTAAGTATGATATTTCGCGATCTTCTTTCCAATAAAAAAGCATTGCTTGATACAATATACTTTTTACTGTTTTTAACATTCCCGAAGTTTGCATAGGTTTATCTAAATTTATTTTTTTCTGACACTGTTTTTTATTATTATTAGCATCAGCTGGATTATCTTAATTTTTGTCTAATATGAAAATATCTTCCAAAGTTTTGATATCAATATTTGTATTTTCTTCATTAGGATTAGGGGTGAGCTTTTTAATAATTTCAGCTATTAAAGGCTTCATTATACTATGAGTAGAATAATTACTACCTTCAAGATACCTAGTCGCTTCCTCAAAAAGTCCCAAAATCAGAATTAGGTTACGAAGTAAGTCCCATTCATCGTTTGTAAGCATAATTTTCGTTAATCGTTGAGAATCCTTTTTGGAATTTTTATCAGTTTTCTCAGCCAAATTAGCTTCTAATGTACAAATATATCCTTTTAACTCTAAAAGCCGACACCAAGCCAAGTAACTGGAATTCCAGCGGGTTGATACATCAACAATGACGTGTCTTAAATATGTTGTAGTTTTCCAGTATCCTATAAAAGTAAAATAAATACATTTCATAAAAATTTATTAATAAATATAATTAAAAATAAAACTTACTATAGGTGGTCTCGAAGATTATCCTGAATCCTAATATTAAATTTAAAATTAAATAAACTTTATAACAGAATATGAATAAATGCACAATAAAATTAATAAACAATAACCCGTTCATTTACTGGCTGCATAAATCGTCTTTGGATTTTTTCAAGGCGTTCTGATTGCTTTAGTCTTAAAAAGAAATCGATGAAACGTTTTGCACGTCCAATTAATACCTTAATAGGATTTAAGCTTTTTCCTACTACAAGCTGCAAAGTGTGTGTACTGCAGGGCTGCTATAAAATGTTATTTGTTATTGATTCCATATCTTTGATAGCCTTTTGCATATTGGATCCGTTGTCTGTTGTTATTATAAAAACTTTATCTTGAAGTTTCTACTTATCGAATACTGCAAGTAATGAATCTTCAATATTTTCTGCAATATGAGGATAAGAAATATATTCAACTGAAAGTACAATTTCGTGAAGTTGAAATTCAGGATCAAGATATGAACATGTTATTCTTAAAAATCCTTGGCGGTTTCTTCCTGTCCAAAGATCACAAGTTAAGGATACTGAATTAGCATCCTTTTCTAATCTTTTTATGATTAATGGCAACGAATAATTATATGCCTGATGAATAAGCTTTTTCATATATTTTGGATTTGGAATTTGAAATCTTGAATCCAATTGAGAAATTAATCTTTTAAATGCTGGATTTAAAATAACAATAAGTGGCTGAGAGCCACATATAATCCAATCTGCAAGATACTAACATAATTCAAGCTGACGCGATTCTTGATGATGAGTTTTTTTGGAAAATACTTTTACAATGTTCTGATTTCAATTTGCATCCTTTTTTTTAAAAAAAAAAACTTTTTAATTATTATATTTATAAAATTAATTAACGTTAATTATTGAAAATACACTTACAACATTAGCTTCCTCTTGCTCCTTAGTTATTCCATGAATATTTGCAAGATGTTCAGAGCAATTACTAGTAGATGTACCAACCTTATAGGTTTTTTCACATTTCTTTCTAACTATTATTGCTACTTGACAAACTGCATACCTTACTCCTTCTTTAAAACCAGGTTCAAAGTATTTCCAGATCCAACTTCTAACTTTACTTCCTCCACAGATTTTATTTAGCTTAACCTTTTTATGGTTTGGTTGCTCTAGTTCAGTGTCACTATTATCATTATGAGGTTCTTCTACTTTATTAACCATTATTTTTATTGGTTCAACGTGTTTAACAACATGAAAGAATTCTGCATTTATTCTACATTCTTTATATAGTAACTAATTACAATTAAATTTACATTTCAGGAAATTTTTATACAACATATACGGTACAATCAGTACTATAACATATATATTACTATTCATCAGATCAACAGATTATACGGATAATTTAGTGAAAATCTGTTTAAAGTTTTTAAATCCGTATATTATTTGATCAAAAATAATCATATCCGTACTGTAATTTAATCCGAATTTTGATCGGATGACCGGATTTCGAATGAACAGATCACACCTCTAATAGAAGGTAAGAAATATTTTCGAATTGTTCAGTAAAATAGGGATTAAAAAAGTCAAGAGGGTTCAATCCTATAGTGCGGATAATATTTCAAAGCTTACAGGTACTCAAATCAAAAGTATTATATCTTATTTTACTCGGGAACCATAAATTCTTTGCAGATTGCATGAATTATAGTTCATGCTACATGACTACTGCGCTATATATCAAAATGTTTTTTTAGTTTATCTTTGCTATTTCTTATGATTAATAAATAAAATAGTTTGCGAGTCGTTTTAACCAAATGTATACTGTATATTGGTGATGTGATGTTACTTTATTGCAGGACTCGCCAGAAAGATTTTATCATAAAATTAGCTGGTAGATCCCTGTTAATCACGAAATATCTACACAGTCTGTATTAAAATCATCTTATACTCCGAATTTCTAGCGATCATACCTCTGATTAGCTATTATATGATCTCGAACTAATTTAACCAAATTATGCCATTGGAAAATCCCTTACATACATGTGAATATGTACATAGCTGGATGTGAACCTTATATAAACCCTCGATATACTTGTAATCGAATAAAAATAAATCTGATATTTTATTATAATATACTTGCTACAAACTGCTAAAATTCTTTAAAAACATTATAATCGATAAAATCATT
>CAJVPP010003270.1:0-12096 GCA_910592005.1 Funneliformis mosseae | reverse complement strand
TATCTCTAGAATTGAAAGAAATATTTAAATTTAACGGATTTTATTTTTTTGTTGCATTATTTATGATTGCCACTGTAGCTTACATTGTATTATCATGGTCGAAGTTTAAATAAACTCTCTTTCCGTGAAAAATTACTCCATGGACAAAGTGTAATAATCATATACGGCCGTGTAATTATTATAATTTACCGTTCAGCATATTTTCGTAGAAATTTATTTGCAAGTAAAACGACAACAGATGGAAAATTTAGCTCATATAAATCTACCAAATATCTAACACAATATCTTTGAAAATATTTTAAAGTAAATCGTTTAATAAGTAAAAGTCACATGTTTGTCTTTGGTTAAACCAATTAATTAAACGAGAGAATTTAACGATTAAGAAATTGATGTTTTGAAGCATGTGTTGAGGTGGAGACATGCACAGAATCTTCACTTTTCAGTTCCTGAAGCTTTATCGGATAATGATTATAAGTCAATGGAAATTACATTACGAAAAATTTTACCTTTATAATTATCATCAATAGAATTCTTGAGAAAGGTCAATTTACTTTTTTTAATTAATTATTTATCACTAAATATTTCTTTATATTTATTACTGATTATTTTTATTAATGACTATATTTTCTTTATAAATTATTTTTTACTATATAAAGATTGTTAAGAATTATTTTGATAATCTTAATATTAATTCTCTTTATTAATTTAATATTTTTTAATAAATATATATTAAATAATATTTTTAATAACAATAAAAATTAATACATTTTTAAAATTAGCAGGTAAAATTTGCCTTCTAGACAATATAAGGAATATAAAAATATGTGGTAAATTTTTATTATTTTAAGTAAGATATTTACAAATTGATTAAAATATTATTTTATATATGATAATAAATAGAGAAAAATCATTTGTAAAGTATAAAAAAATTATTAAAAATATTAAAGAAGGTAAAATTATGTAAAAATAAAGATAATATGAAATGTAGTTTATATGTGAACAAAGTAGCAGAAAAGGAAGAAGCAAAAGATAAAATGTTATGAATAAAACTAACGTCTAATATTATATAAATAATATTGCAATATATATTAATATTTAGTTTTTTTTTTCTTGATATATAATATTAAAATCTCTATTAAAATAATATAAGAGTTATTGTAATAGCTTTAAATAAGAATTTCCATTAAATTTGTCTTATATTAAATATGATAGCTATATAATTTTTTATTTTTATAAAATATTTTTTAAGTAGACTTGATTATAATACAAACACAAATTAAATTGTATATAATTTAAAATATAATGATTATATAATAAAAGATTTTATATATTTAAAAATGCTTAATGTATTTCTTACAAATTTTAGATATATATTAAATAATAAATTATATATTGAAAAAGAATATTATTTTACTGGTCTTTTAAAGCTACTCTTCATTAATTTGACTAATTCCTACTGTAAAATGGTTTAATGGAAATAATGTACAAGACTTAAAATATGGTAAGGAATTAATTCTGAATTACATGAAAATAGTAAAAGTTTCTTCAATAAGTCATTCAATGAGGATGAGAAAACAAGATAATATTGATGTGAATAAAAATCTATCACATGTACAACCAACTTTGGATAATTTTACATATATCAATCATCAGGGAGGAAAATCACATGAAATCCTATTGATATAGCTATTGATGTTTTTAATCCTAGATTAGAAGATTGAATCGTTTATATGTTAATCAAAAAATGCTAAATAATAGATATTAAACAATATCAAGAAGTGATGAATATTGCAATACTTAATTTTTCTGATGAATGCAATGGACATGTAGTTAGGTTCCAAGTGTTCACAAGTGTTAATTGTATAAAATGTGGTGTCGCTATTGCTTTAAATATCACGTATATTTATGTCGCGAAGTTATAACAAAATTCTTGGCTCACATTCCAACATTCGCAAGCCAGATTTCTTAAAACACCATAGAATCCTTGAGATTTAAACTCGGCCATAAGGTACGAATTTTCTAATTTCAGAGTTTATTTAAAATATATTTTCGCATGATAACAATATGTACAACACAAAACAATTTCACAAAGATCCAGAAAAATTTGAAAACAGTTGAAGCGTGATCTAATGAAAGGAACTCTGCGAAGAGAATTCGATTGTTTAAGATTAATATGAAGGCCACATATCGTTAAATTAGATTAACTTCGAGAATTGGATCTCATTGAATAAACTCAAAATTTATTATTTTGCGTGGATTTGTCATAATCTGTATATTCTGTAAGCTAAAATAAAAGTCAGCACAATAATTCACATGATAAATATATTGATAATCTTATTTCACCATAAAAATTGTAAATCCATGTAAAATTCTTTTTTATTATGACAAACCGCTGAAATAAGCTACAAAGAGCCCAAGCATAATACTATTTTCATATGTTTAATTCCATTTATTGACAATATATTTTCTAATTCCGGCAAATGCTCCTAACGCCTCCAGTCTTTCATCTGGTTTTAAAATGTTCAAACCAGCCTTTGGATGCTCATTTTCTGGCCATCTTTGAATAACAACGGACTCTTTAAGTGGTAAGTGTAAATCAAGTTCATTAAAATATTTTGCAGAGATTACAGCTTTGTAAAATGTAAAGTAGGTGGAGATGACGCGAACACCAAATATAATTTGATCCGACATTACGTCAGATTTACGTAGTGCAAGTTCACGCATATTTTCACTCCCACATGCGAGCAACTCTGCTGCTAATTGTGCTTCCCCATAACCTTTTGAAGGAATAAGTGCAGCATTTCTCAGCTGTTTATCCTGTTAAGAAAGTAATTTGAGTAAACAAAGTAGAATTTTCAAAAATAATCAATACTACAGACCTCGACAACAAGCTCATTAATATCTTCCCAGTCAACCAAGTAATCGGGTATCGCTGTAACATAAGGCTCGCCTGTGATGTTCAATCTGCATCGCGGGTGGGTTCTAATTTTAGATATAATTTAAAAATAATTGCTAGAACGCATCCAAAAAAAGATTTTTCTCATAATTTCTCACCTAATTCTTAAAGGATAGGCATGAAATTCAAAAATATTACCCAGTATATTATTTACCAATGTGTCAATTTGGTCTTCCGTGGTTACACTCTCCTTTATAACTTTGTTTAAATCGTTTAAGAATCCTTTGACATATTCGTCCGAAATGTCTTTAAGATTCTTAGCTTTAAATTCTCTGTTTGCAAGTGTTTGGATATCAAGTTGGGGAAGAAGAAATTTCTCAAAAAGACTAATGTCTAAATAATATCTAAATTATTATCTTTCTGTTCACCTTAAGGTCGTTGAACGACATAGTTCGTACCTTTTATATCATAAGGGATGACATCGCACTTGAGAGCCGGCTGGAAGCTCACGTTTAGCAATTGCAAATCATTTATATTGAAAGATGAAGCAGAAGTGTTGATTTTTCCGTTAAATCCTTGGCAACTAAGTTTGGTATAGACTAATTTACGTGATTTTTTAAGAGAATATTCAAATAAAATGGCAGTAGATGAGAAAAGTACTGCTGGCTGAAGAGTAGGGTAAGAAATCTTTGTAACGAGACTGAATAAAAAAGACATTTTTTTTTATGGATAAATATTTTGTGTTTGTACTGTATAGCGTTATAAACTTCTCATGTGAAAATTACTTGGCACATGAAGTAGTACAGTGACGCTGATGAAATATTCAATACTTCGAGTATAAAAAAAAATTATCTTAGATCAAGATTATCAAATAAGCAACACTACATGTTATTATTTGCAGAATTTCGATGCGATTAGGATTTTTACCAATCCGGATCACAATTATAACCTTCTTCTGGTGCCAGCTGTTTAATATTTCTTAATAAAGCGGCCAAAACGGTTCGCTTGGTTTTAGACCGGTGTTTATTGGGTTGACTATGATCAATTATTTTATGAAGAATATTTAATACTGCGTCTGCATACATTTATAACTGCTGTTTACAATAATTTAAGATATTGTACGGTTATTTATTTACATTGGTTAACGTCACTTCGTGACGTTAACCGATGTCAATAAAACATAGTATGGCTAGTGCAAATCCGCGCGAAAATGATAAAAAAGTATTGTAAGTTTTTATTTTAGGTGTTAAATTTCTAAACTTTCGGTTTCAAGTATTAAAATAATTTTTTTTAATTGCATTTTGAAAGTTGAAAGAAAATTAGCCATTTGAAAAGCGTACATTGTTTAATTTAAGATAATAATAGTTCAATATTTCCAATTGTGCTTTTTACAATATTTATGCAGCTGAAAAATAATTTTATCTTTAAAAATGATAGTCAGAACTTTACCACTTGGACTATTTATTACCTCAGATAAGCTTAAAATCACGTTAGAAAGGTCATCAATTTGCTAAAGCCGATTCTTCCACAAATAAGTTTAACTACTACAAAAAAAGTCAATTATTTTATGTAAACATAATATACTAGCACTTGTATTAATTAAATGGTGGAAATATTTATAGTTCTTTAATTCAATATTGAAGCAAATAAGCTAATAATATTAATTGTATAATATAAATGAAATATTGGCCAATTTCAATAATAAAATATTATGTCTGATAACATTGAACCAATTCTCAAAGAACAAAATACCTCACCTGTTTGGAAATTTTGAATTCGTAATAATAAACATGTTTTATATGTTTATTCGTTAGTGTTGAATTGTACATGATCAAATGAAAATAAGTATTTTCGTAAAATGCTTAATTTTTTGATCCTCGAGCGAGTTGTAATATTGCAGTTGCGATTTTAAAATTAGACCAATAAATTTCCAAAGTAGCTACAATCTGCAATAATGTACAAAGTTTGTTTAGGTGAGCTGAGCCCTTCTTTAAAGTTGGTTTGTTTTACAAGAACGCATTATTCCATTTATGCGTCGTCGCTAATTTTTTCTTTGTTGATTGCGTCCAGTCATGTGACTTATATGACAAAGTTAACGAAGTTGACGGAGTTAACAGAAAAGTTGTCATATTAGATATATATTTGATAAACTATACTTATAATATTTGTTATATTCGTTTAGAGTTATTATATTTATTATAGTTATTATCCTTATTAGATTTTCATTAATCGGGAATATATTATTATTAGTATTTTTATTTGTATAAATATCTTATTCCTCTTGAGTTGAAAACTAACTCGAGATAGGACTTTAGAATAAACCAAGAGTCAATAAAGGAATATTATTAGTTCATTTGCTATTACCTTATGTCGTATCTTCACATAAGCGTGATCGTGATAAAAGTCCTTTAATTTACCGTCACCATGTCAACAATGTCAGATCATGCTTTGTTATCAAACTTTATCAAGATATATTTAGCATTAGGCATCAAAATTGAAATTCATTAAAACTCGACAAAACCATCTCAGTCTTTTGCCAAATTGTGATTAGGGTTTTGCCCAGCAACTTTAATTTAATATAACAAGAATTTATGAAAGTGATTATCAGGTAAAAATATAAATAATTACTTTATGTTACCTTGATTAATTTCACCTTTTTTTTAATATAACCATGTTACTTTTATCCTAATAAGTTCGTCGAATATATCAGATGATTCAATAATGCTGATAACAGAATTTATACATAGAAGACATGAGAAAAGGAAGTATATGGATTATGTGAAAAATGTTTAAGAATGAGTACAGGTCGTCCCTGGTGACAGCCTTGTAACGCAGAAAGATAATAAGCAACTGATCAATGATCCAGTGGTCGATAAATTCATAAGGAAATCACAACTTAATGCTGTGCACGATTTCAAAGTATAGAATGGTTTCAATAATCAAAATAATTCAATGGAACTTTTTTTTTTCTATTGTAGCATCTTCTACGGTTGAACATTGCTCTAAACCCTTTATAGTAACATCATCTAGTAATTTACGCAATAAATTAATGTGCTAGATAAAGCAGAACCCATTAATAAAATTTTCTAACTAAAGATCATAGCAGTTTCTATTTGCGAAGGTTTAAGAATTTCGTTAAAATTTATTATTTTTTTTTTTGAATTTAAAGATCAAAACCTTTTTTTTTAATAGGTAATAAAAAAATTTTCTATAAAATAATTTTCTATACCTTATAAATTTGATTAATTTACCAGAATCCTTTATAAAAAGTTAGCATCTATATACTCTACCAATATGACGTGTCATAGACCATTGACATTAATCTTGTAATTGTTATTGAATAGTAAAAAAAAAACCTAAAAATTTAATTTTTACAAAATTTATGAAGTCAATAAATTGTTACATAATTTTAGGATGAAAAGCAGTTGATCTATCATATCACATTAAATTCTTAGTAGTTTTTTCTTTTTGTTTATTTATTTTTAAACTTGATTAGGCTGGTATGCGGCGACTTTGTCGCCGTTAGGTATGGTTATCAGATTCGACTCTAAGATTCGATTTTCGATTAATCGAGTATAATCAATTTTATGAGGAACTTAAACCTACATTTTTGTTTTTCATCTTTCCTAACAAATGCAAAATCGTCTTTACTTTTTTTCACGCGAAAATTTTAATTAATCAACAACCTTGCTCAATTTGTTTTCTAGTGATCCATATCCTTTATATTTACCTTCGCCATAGCACCAAATTGTTTCCAAACTTGATGACAAACGTCTCACACCATCATCAATATTAGTTCAACCAATTTCTAACTACTTAGTTTACTCAATTTTTCCAAAGGCCATGGAAACGATTGTAATTATTATCGGCAATTCTTCGCTGGTGATTTCCTATTCACAATGATCTCATTAATATCATAAATTCTATTAGGCAAACCTTTTTTTTGACAGCTAAGTATTCTTATAATCTTTTCACGGAAATCTTTTATTTCACAAAAATTTGTGGCGTAGCTAACTGTAATTATATAAAAACAATTTAAAAAAAAAATTCGGTTATTAAAATTAAATTAAATTAAAAAGAGCTCGCAGGGATTAAAATATAAGAAAATTAAGAAAAGATAATTCGAAGTTCAAAGCTAAAATAGTTAATTAAATTGCGAATATTAAAAATTGAAAAATAATTTGGAATTGAAAAAAGAATACATTCGAAAAAATAATTAATAAAGTTAATTACGATAAAAAAAAAATCGCACTAATAAAAATCAATTAAAACATTGATAAAATTATAATAAAATAATTAAAAGAAAATTTAATAAAAATTAAGAAAACAGAAAATAAATAAATAAATTACATTTAAAAATAAATTAAATAATTTAAATGTCAATTAATATAAAATTTATCATTAAAATTGAAATTAAATAATAATATATAAATTACAAAATTACGAGTTAATGTTAGAATCAGGATTAGGGTTAGAAATAGAGTAAGATTATGTCTTTGTTATATGGGTTGATTTCTAGGAAAATCAGGTTCCGGGAATTTTTTAGCAAAATTGAGATTTTTATTGCATTTTAGTTTTTGATGTTATTAGATTAAAATGTATTAAGCTCTTAATTTTAGTCAAAAATTTCTCGGAACCTGATTTTCCTAGAAACACTCCCATATTTATGTTACAATCTTAAAAAATTAAGTTTTTAACACCTATTTCACGTCGCGTTAGCGAATCCTCGGGATATTGCCCGATAAAACCGCTTGAATTATGAAAATCAATTATTTTAACAATACAATTTAAATTTATAATAATTAGTTTATTCAATTTTAAACATGAATATTTGTCAAAATTTTTCATTATTTCATATAATTTGTAACTAAACCTTTTTAATAATTGTACTGCGTCATGTGATATACTGTATATGTCATTTTACGTTCAAAAATAGATTCGATTTTTTTATACGATCGATTTCGATTAATTTGACTTTATTAGAATCGATTTCAATCCTCAATCGAAACCACAACTTGGTTTACATTTAAAGTTAAAATTTTAAATAATTTAGTGCACAAAAATCGCGATTTAGATTGTTAATGAATGAAAATTTCACTTTTACTTGTAAAAAGGATCCAAGATCACAAGAATTTAGGAATAATTAAAAAAAAATAAGCAAATCTAGTTAGCCATTCAACACACCACGAATTAAAATTTTAATAAATTTGAAAAAGGAAATCATTCAATCATTAAAAGGAAACTAGCGGTTGTGCCCGGGCGATGCCCCGGGGATTAGCTAATATGACGTGAAATTATTTTTTAAAGTTTTTAGCATTATCAAAATTTAAAATAAGTAATATAATTTATTAATGTTTTTTATAAATCTAAACCTAACCCAAATATTTACACTAACTCATCATTGTTTATTATAAAACATAAACGACTCTAACTCCTAATTCAAATATTAACTCGTAATTGATGTAATTATATAATGATAAATTTAATTTTATTTTATTAATTGATTTTCTTTATAATTTTTAAATAATTTTTTTTTTATATGTAATTTATTTATTCGGTTTTCTTAATTTAGTTAAAAAAAAGTTCGCGGATATTATTCACATCCTACTTTTGATTTTAATACACAGGATACTTCAGAAGTACAAAAATATAAACTAATTACGGAATTTTGATAGGAATTATGAAATTTAAGTCAAGCTATAATATATCTAATATCGCAACAAATAATTTAATAAAATTTATTAAAATAGTATTAAAAGAATGCAAAAATATTGATCACGAATCATTTTCGAATTTATAATATATGTTAAGAAAATCCTTAAGTATTGTCAATAGATTTACATAATTCGTAGTCTGTAAGCAATACCATAAATTATACAAAGAGGTAATATTGAACAATAATACTATTATGAAGTACAGCCATGTCGAATTTTCAAATTCAACTACAAAGAGATCAAAGGAATGTAAAACTCTTAGGAAAGAGTATTTCTTTAAATAATAATATATAAATTATTTCTAAATTAATTTATCTGATCTCAAGCATAAAAATAGCAGCATTCTAGTCTGTTCAAGTGATCAGGATTTGAAGAAGTATTGCAGCATCGGACTCATCGTTCTATAATCAATAATGTTTTATCAAATATTTATATGGGTAAGTATACAAAATATAAAGAAATCGTCTGAACAAGGATCAAATAATTTTTTCTGATCAGATAAGGCTGATATTCATCTTGGATTAATTATAAATTGGACTGGCTCCAGTCATATGAAGGGACAACTTACAGTACAGGAGTAATATATGCAGTAATATGTAAACTATCGCGTGATGTTTGATTTAAGCCTAAAATATGCTTATACTTGAAATATTACTAGGTCCAAAATGAGGTTAGTTTACATATGATAAACCATTATTTCGCTTATAGTTACAGAATTAGAGATACTTTGAGAAGGTGTAACTCTTAAACGCACTAATGAATGTCCAAATGGCAAAGATATTTGAGCTAAGTTAATAACTGCTTCGTGCGATATTCTTACAGCTTAAAAATTATGCGAGAAAATCTCTGCCTTGCATTATATCATCGTTGCAAAAAAAGCTAACAAAGAATGTAATTTTAGCAGCATAATGGACATTAACGAATGGTTTGTCATGAAAAATTCAATCAAATATTGTCAAAACTCTTTAAAATGGTGAAAATATAAATCTAAAACAGAAAGTAAGAGATTCATTAAGAAGTATAGTATAAGGTAGTCTTAACTATTATGACTGTCATATATTGACCTAATTCATTTTGTTGTTATTGATCCAATGCACTGCCTTTATCTAGGAATTGCCAAATGGTTAACAAAGTGAATATTGATGAAAGTGTATTAACAGTAAAAGACCTGAAACAAATTCAACCAAAAATAGACAAATTTTAAGTTCCATTTGATGTAGGCTGAATCCCCAAAAAAATTGATTGTGAAGAAGGTTTTTTTAATTTTATTATCAATCAGTAGCGAAACTTCTTTCTGATATATGCTACTGTAACATTATAGGATCATCTTCTGGATAAAGATCAGAGAATTTTTACATATTTTGTAAGAATTTGCACGATTTTAGGTAGACGAATTGTGAAGGTTGACAATATGAAAGAAGCCTATAAAGAATTAATTAAATAATTAAATTGATTAAAAAGCACTATGGCAAAAGAAAATAATTTTAAACTTTCACCTATTATTGCATCTATGCAAATATTTATATGATTATAGCCATTATATTTATTTTGGTATTTTAGTTTCAAATGCATGAATGGTGTTATTAAGCCTAAATACTATGTCATTAGGATAACAAAACTTATTTGCTAACAGGGAATTTAAATTATTAACTATAAAAGAAATAAACATGAATTTATTTAAGTTGAAGGATCAGGTTATCTTTATTGATGATTTATGTTTTAAGAAAATAGATATTGGCAAAATATAGTTTTTATGTTATTAAGATTATACTTTATTAATGTATGATAGAATCTTGTTAGTTTGTAAAGGTGATAATGTATGATATTTATATAAAATACAATTATAAGAAAGAGATAATAAATATAATAAAGAAAATAAATATATAATAAATATCATAATAATAGCTGTGATAAATATGATAGTAGTAAAATTAGTGAAAATGATGATCATGATTTTTTTGATGATCATTGGTAATATTAGTTGGTACAATCATTTAGTGACACATATGGATTATTAACTAACAACTTTCTTCTTCAATATCTGGACTTCTGCAATAGTACTAGCTTTTGTACAAGTTGTTAATATTATTCACAATTAATACGAGAGAGCATTTTTATAGTTATATATTTAATTTAAGCAATTTGATTTATTCTAACCAGTTTATATAGATAATACACTTATATAAATACTTTCTCATAGTATGATAAGAGAAGGTTTATATATTGAGTTCTTTTAGTTAGTTATTTAGCTTTTGTCTCAATAGCTTTTCCTATATGCCAAAGGATTACTAGAATTTCAACTCATTTTCTTAGACTTTTTATTCTTCTAAATTATTAAAGTAATGATTTCACTTATTGTAATATGGTATCATTGTAAGAATAGATTTAATAATTGATATATTATAACCTGCTTGATGATAAATTTTAATTTGATTTTTAATTTCTTGTGAAATTATTCTTTGATTATTTAAAAATTTTTATACTCAAAAATCATCATTTCATAATTATATTCTAAATTTATAGCCAAAATATGCCAAAGACTGATTTGTAAATTAAATGATATTCTAATTATAAAGGGATAATTATATCTTTAAAAATGATGATCTCTTTGATGAATTTTTTCTTTTTGTTTATTTAGAAACACCTATACGTAAACATAATATAGTTCTTTTTTTAATATTATTATTTTTATCATATTTTACTTTATTTTTTCATATTTGAGAATTATAAAAATTTGTATAATTTTGAACTTGTATTATAAAATTATCATGATTTATAAATGTATTTGAAACTGTTAATTTAGAAATACACATTTCTTCAGATTTTATATGAAAATGCAAGTGAGAGTTTATTGTTTATTATATAATATTAATTTATTTACAAAGATAGTATAAATTATATAATATAATACAAATTAATTTCATCTAATAAAATTTGTTAAAACTTATTATACACCCTAGCACAAGTTAAACATCTATACCTCTGATGTAGGTTAAGGATGTTCCAGTATCACCAATACTTTTTTACCATACGTGATCAAATTTGCTGATCATTTCTAAAAATAGTAATCCAAATTTTTAACGAAAAAACATTTTTTTTGTTTTATTAAATAAAACTTATCACAAATCTTATCTAATCTTGAAACTAAATACCGTATTCCTCTGAAAATAAGTACTGCGTTATGATGGGTAAAATTTTAGATAGATTTAATTAGTAGAATAGAAAGTCAATTTTATTGCCATGTAGATCTTCTATGAAAATCATTTTGTCCATTTTATTGCCGTTGATCAATTATGTAAATCCTTAGATATCAATTTTATTGCCTTTGATAATCATGTAGATCAAGATGTCTATTTAATTTCCTGCAGATCTGGCAATTTTATTGACATGGCAACTTTATTGCCTAGTGAAATGGCAACTTTATTTCCTTCGATATATTTAGTTTAGTTTATTTTATTATTTATTCAACATGTATAAATATCTCTG
>CAJVPP010003269.1:0-12098 GCA_910592005.1 Funneliformis mosseae | reverse complement strand
TTTTTGATTCAGCACAAAGATCTTCGAATACAACAACTGTACTTTGACCTGGGGAGAATTTAGTTATATCAGGAATCCTATCAGGTGTTATTCTTTTAAATGTGACATCCTCTCGATATGGTTTTGGGCTATTCGCAAAAATCTGAAAGCTGGTTTGTACTAGTTGCCACTTTGGCTCAGAGTGCTTTCCTACCAATATAAGGCTATCATTCTTAATATACCGCTCCCCTTTTTTTCCTTTAAACATGCGCTGAAGTTTATTACCGAGCATAAGATTTACAACCATATTCGTTTTTCCGCTATAAGACCCTCCACAGATTAGAAGACGAAAAGGCCAATCCGGCACAAATCCATTGGATTTCATATGTTTCAAAGATTCTTTGGGTATCTCATCAATGGCGTATACGTATATAGGCATGCTCTTCTCTTTCATTCCAATTAAACTAACACTAAATTATTATATCGAAAAAATAAGAATTTTAATGAAAACATTTAAAGTTTCATCTTATTCTACAAGAACCAATTCTCGAAGATGCTTTGGAATAACTATGTATGGGTCTTCGTAATACCAGACATACCTTAGGATAATCTGATTTTCTTCACATAATTCTTCTCGAGTTGATCCCGTTCTTGCTGTCTGATAAAATTATTAGGATCATCTCTATGAAAGAATTTTATATATTTTTCATGTTGTTCTCCCTGCACTTCGATTGCAAAACCATAGTGGTAATAAGGAATATCAAGTTCCAATCCTCTCGGATGTTCTAATGTTTTTAGAAAATCTGGTTTACGATTTTTTGAGGGTGGTCCTAAATATTTTGATATGATCTTACGGCATAAATTCTCACGCTTAAAATATGAACACCAGTGAGCACCAACCTCCTCTTAAAATAGTCTTTGGAGGGGCTTCCCATATGTGAGATTTTTCGCAACGCCAAAGAAGCTTTTGTATGTGCATCGTAATATCGTTCTGAAAGACAGTCTCCATTATTTTTTTGTGCTAGAATTTTCATATCAGAAATAGTCCGATTTCGTCCTCCACAGGTAGGACACCATTGGTGATGGTCTTTTATTTTATTTAAATTCGTAATCCATATATGACCCTTGTCACACATCCATTGTAAAGGTGTTTTATTATTTACATAATCTGAAGATAGGCAATCCCCATTTTTGGTACGTGCCAGAGACTTTGCTGTCTCAATACTATGGCGATTGCATTCAGGGCACCATGCATTTTTATTTTTTACACGATCAATACTTGCGAGCTATTTATGACCTATAGATCATTGCCATAATAAAGCCTGACGACACCTATCATTTTTTATAGACGCAATTTGGTTAGCTTCTTCAAGGGTAAGTCGTTTATTGCCTGCGCACTCTGGATACCATGTATTAAGATTTTTAATTCCGTCAAGTTTGCAGACCATTCATGACCTTTATTACATTTCCAGATTAAAGGGGTATAACTATTAATATATTCTTGGTAAGACACTCTCCGCCTTTATTGATAGCAATTTGCTTAACGTCTTCAAGAGTAATCCTATGTCTCGCACAATAAGGGCACCATGAATTAAGATTTTTAATACTATGAAATCTGGCATGCCATTCATGACCTTTTGCACAACGCCATAATAAACTGATTTACTATTATCAAATTTTTCAGAAAGACATTCACCACCCCTACTAATAGCAATTTGTTTAGCATCCTCAAGTGTAAGTCTTCGATTAAATTGACATTGTATGCACCAAATGCCACTATTTTTTATGCTAGCAAAAGAAGAATACCATTCATAACCTATAGCATAACACCATAATAATGGTGAATTGCTATTTATATATTTTTCAGAAAGACAGTCACCATTTCTATTATGTGTGATTTGTTTGACCTCTTCAATTAAATGATGGCAATTAAAGGCACACTGTGGACATCATGAGTTTTTCCATTTTATATTAGCAAGATAGGCAAACCATTCATGACCCATAGCATAACGCTATAATAAAGGTGAATGATCATTAATATACTTATTTGAAAGACACAGACCTTCTCGCTTTATAGCAATATTATAAGCAATTTCTAAAGATAATTTAGGTGACATTGTTTTCTTAAGTATATTTTTCCTTTAAATTAAGATTGTGACCAATTAATAGCTAATCATCATTCTTGATATAACATGTCTCTTTCTTTTTTCCATTAAACATTTGATAAAGCTTAATCTCAAACATAAAATTAAGAATCTCATTAGTTTTTCCTATATTAGTACAGCCACAGATTAAAAGCATGAAAGGCCATTGGGAAATACTCAAATGTTTGCAAAATTTTTAGGCATTTTTAATTTCGTTAATATAGTATACAAGTCTTTGAACTGGCTTAAGTTTCTTTATTTTTATGATAAATTATTTCTAATGATATTCTAAACTAATTTGCAAATTTGCGGACTGCGCAGTCTCAGAAAAATGCCAAGAAAATAATTCTCTAACTTAATCTGAAGAAATACTCAAGAATCCTTTTTCAATAAGTGTATGCTTAATGAAAGGTAAAAGGTCACATATATAAGGCATTTTAATAAAGTATATATTTTACTTTTTGCAGATATCCTGCTTCTTCTAATCATGCATTCTCTGAGTTTTTAAGCTTTCACTCTTCTGATAGTATAGACTATTGTGATGATAGTATTAGAGATCCTGATATTTAAATACAAAATGTAATTTCACATTATACCCATCAAGTTGCATCCTATCCAAAAATGATGGTCTGCAGAAAAAGAATTTCTTACTTAATAGATCCTCAAAAATATATTGTACATTTCTTTCAGTAGTATGATAATATAATAGACACCACTCAAATTTTTTCATGATATATTTTAGTAGATATTCCCACTGGTGTACAACATTTTCGTAAGACTAGAGATAAACATTATATCTATTTATTCAACCAGTTCTTCCTAAGTATTGATCACTACATTTTTTAGCATAATTAATAGCTTGATCCCGGTCCTTCATTAAACTTTTTAATTTCCTTTAGAAACTATAGACAATATGCATAGATAATATACTTTAAGGTGGATACTTAATCTTTTCTAAATCAGCTATTAACATGAATTCTTCTTATACAAATCCACGTGATAGTGCAAATTCATCATTATCACTTTTGAAATAATATAAAACTGGTTCATTCTTTATAATAACAACTTTTCAGATTTTATGAATAAAAGCGACCATATAGAATCAGTGCTCCTATACACTACTTCTATTCCACCCTTCTATTCTGCATTGGCAAGTAGGTAATGAATAGTATTGCCTTTCTTTAATGTTATTTCATCTTTTCTAATTGAACGCTTATATTTTGTAAATGGTCTAGATTTAACTCGTTCTTAAGCAATTGCTTTTACAGGCTTAAATCCTTATTTCTCTGATCCCAGTTCTCAAATAAAATGTATGAGATAATTATTTAGATAATTAATAACTACCGATAAAAATTTAACCTATGCTCTTATTAATTTAGGATCAGAAGATATTGGTTTAATAGCATATTCGATCTTGTATAGAATTTTTGAGAGTATTTAATTAAAGTGCTTCACAAATATAAGACTTCAATGAGAATATTGACTAATCACTCAAATTGTAACATTATGCTCTTGCATTAGTTGAAAGATTTTACCCATCCATTCTCGCCTATTATCTGTTTAAAGTAACTTAGAGTAGGTAAAAGGATTATTAGGGTTATTATATTTTTTTCTGAATATTTTAGTAACTTCTGAATTATTCTTAGATGTGAACGAAACTGAAACCTTATATCAGAAAGCGTAGTCTATAATATTAAATACTGCTTTATATATTTTCTCTTATATTTATTATGTGTGAGAAATAATATATCAACTTGATACACACAATTCAGTCATGTTATTTTTCCATAACTGGTTCTAAGAATATACTTAGGTAGAGATATATAGATTTGGTACAATTGCTGACGCTTCAGCTAATCTTTTACATCTTTCAAGTGGAATTAATATTCCTCTTTTTTACATATACAGTCAACTCTTGATATAACAAACTCTTGATATAACAAATTTTTTGAATAAATATAATAAAAATACTCTTGTTATAATAAATTGGCTAATCAAATCTCTTAAAATCTTCACTATATCCTTATAGCGAAGTTGAGGTCTAGGACATAGAGTTCGTTATAACAAGAGTTGACTGTATCTCTCAAGGATTTAGGGTTAGAATAATATTTAAGTAAATGATAATATATATGAGATTTTTTTCGATTTTCTTAATCTTATCAGAATTAATTACAATCTGTAGTTGGTTTATTTCGTTTCTCTTTTATAATCACAAAAGAATGGCATTTTGTAGATTTCACCCGCTTATATAATAATAGTAGGTATTATATTAAATTTAAAAATAAAAAAATAAAAATATCTCGATTAAAGTATTCTTTAAAAACTGCATAAGATTTGGCTAATTCTCATAAGGTAAATATTTATCTAGTGAGTATATACACGTTAAATATCCCTTACATTAGAGATGTTTTAAAGATCATAAATAAAAAAAATCTTTATTTTATAAAATCTGATATGTGATGTTTACAGTATTCTTAGGACAATTAAAAAATGAGATTACCTATTGCTAAAGAAATTACAATTAGTAAAGACAATGAGTGCTTATATTAATAATAGTTTCCTTTTAATCTGAAAATATGCTAATGGGTATTTATTTAATATACTTTTGCAATATGTAAAAAGTATGGGCTACTGATACAAAATATGTTTGAAAAATAAATCAAGTAATAACTCTTTAATGAATCAAAAGTTTTGAATTATAAACTTTCTAATCTTAAGACAGTAATAAAAATTGCACTCATATGTGAAAGTAAATATCTTTCAAAGATATATATTGATAATGCATCTTCTCTAAATTAGAAATGTTTTAAAGATTATAGATAGGATACACCGCTTATAAATATTAAAAATAGAGATATATGATACTGAAAATATAATATAATCAAACAATTTACTAACATTGAAATAACTCACAAAATTACACATAGTAGAGAAGGGAAATATATATCTAATAAATATACCAATAAGGAAACTCTATTATCTTGAATTTATGTAGATAGACATTTATGGTATGCTTCTTTAAGAAGAGTAAAAAATGGTAATTCTTGATACCTGTAATGTACAAAATATGGATACAAGTTAAATCTTGAAGAGATGAAAAAAATAGCATATTAAAATAGTGGTAAATGTCTTTCTAAAGAATATATTAATTGTGATTATCCTTATAATTAAAAGTACACTAAAAAGCATATTTGATATGCAACTTTTAATGCTATAAGAAATCAAAATAGTTAATGTCTTTATTTTCAAAAATATATACGTTGTTATATTAGGTTTCATAATTTTAAATAAATCTCAAAAGGGTAAATAAAACTAAGACAATTACTCAAGAAATTATGAGTGAGAATTCACAATAACGTCGAAGAATTATTCTCAATATAAACACGTGAGATAAATACAAAATAAACACAAAGATAACTCAAAGATATTTCAGAAATTATGCTTTAGAAACTCCAAATCAATACAGCGAATCAATATAATATCATATAAGAAGTTCACTAACTAAAGGGATTGCACAAATATAAAGGGTCACAGATAATTTATAACAGTTTCAATAGGTTTGCGAAGGATAAGTTTTATACTTGGTTAATTATACTCCTTTATTAATATAATATATAAGTTTAGTACCTAAAAGATTGATATCTTGTCAGTTACCTTTGCCAAAAAGGTAATAAGACTTAATAAAAATACAAAGATATTTATACATATTAAATAATTAAATAAACTAAACTAAAAATATTCAAAGGAAATAAAATTGCCAGATCTGTAAACAACTAAATGGACATCTATAATCTACGTGATTATCAAAGGCAATAAAATTGACATCTAAGGATTTACATAATTGATTGACAGCAATAAAATGAACAAAATAATCTTTTTAAAAAATCTACATAGCAATAAATTGACTTCATAATCTACCAATTAAATTTTATCTAAAATTTTCAACTGTCATAACATGAAAATTTGTGTCAAGATATTATAATAAAATATTTTGAATTATTACCATCAAAAAATTGTAAACCTGATTTCTTAAAAACTTTTAAATATCCAATTAGACTAGAATTAGATATTCTATATTATGATTTGGATTTTGTAATTGAAGTCAAGGAATCTAATATGAATAATATAATAAATTATTTTATAAAGAAGATTTAAAAAACTTCAAAATGCAGAAAGAAAGAGATAGAATTAAAAAAGAGTTATATATTGAAAATAATATATACCTCTTTTATATTTAGTATAATGATGAAAAAACTATTTGAGATAAACTTTTGACATTAGGATTTATTGATTAAATCTTTTATTTTAATTTAATAATGATCTTGGTCTTGTATCGCATTAGTATATACAATTTAGGCATATTATTTATCTATAACTAACTCTAAGAATATATTACAGAAAAGTTTTATTTGTTTAGTATAACTTCTGATTTTCTAAAAAAATTTTGCATTTATTTAAGCGAAATTGATGTCCCTTTTTTTTATAGGCATCTCTCAATAATTTAGGATTAGAATAATATCTGATTAAACGATAATATATATCACATAATATGATATTTTTTTCAATTCACTAAGCCTCATCGAGATCTATCAAAATTTGTGGTTAGCTTATTCCGTTTCTCTTTTATAATCACAAAAAAGAATGGCATTTTGAAAGCCTTATCTAAGGTAAAGAAGAACATGTGAAGAACATAAAGCTGAGTTGAAAGAGAAAAACTACCATCTTCATAGTAAATTGCAGATAAAGTTGATAATAATTGTCAGAATAAGAGATGAATTAATCAACTAGAGTGGGATTATGTTTAATGTAAGCAAGAAATTCAAGACTTTAATAGAAAGATAAAGTGCTTTGAAAATGTTTTAGAAGAAGAAATATTAGAATTGAAATCTGAAATCTTCAGTCTAAAAAATCAGCTATATCAAGCTAAAAAAGATGTGTGAAATAAGGATAGGTATATCTTTGGCTTAGAAAAGTGGTTAGTAGAATCTGTAAAGCAAGTTAAAAAATTACGATGCTGAATCAAAACCATCTTATCATGAAAAAAATTCGTCAAAATGAGAGAATTCTCTAGACTTATATAATTCTAATATTAACTTAAAAATGGCTATCATCATAGAGCTAGCAAATGCTATAGATAGTTATGTGAAAAATAGGATAACAGCCAAAGATATTTTAATAGATCAAATAAAAAGGATGATAAGGCAAATTCATCAAAAGAAAATAATTTACGTCAAGATATAGTCTGAGAACAGAGAAGTCATTATGACACAGAAGTTGAGCGTGATAATGAAATTATATGAAGGCAACTTGCTGAAAGGATAGAACAAAGAGCTATTACTAACCTTTATCAGTTGCGAACTAATACTCAGCAATATTAAACTAATACTCAAAATTAGGTAAATAGAATAATAGGTAATATGGTAAGAAAATAAGCCTGTATTGATAAATTATTATGAGAAAATTTTACCTTTTAGCTATTATATCAACAAAATGCTCACCATTTACAGTAATATAGAGCAGATAGAAATTTGTTAGAATATAATAGAGATAGGCTTTACGAGCGATATAAGAAATAAAAAAATAAGACTCAAGCGGAATACCAGAATATTTTTAATTTATAGGCATAATATTCGTAATACAAAATAATCTTCCATATTTAGGAATGGTAGGTTATGCATCAAAAAGATTTTTAGGTAGAGAGGATGAAGATATAGATAAATTCATAAAAGATTATAAACTTTATCTTATGGTGACCAATATCACTACTGCTAATGTAAGTGGCAAATAGAGAAATTTAGAACTATTTTAGTTATGCTTAACAGGTAAGACTTTATGTTAAGTTAAAAACAAACTCATAGGCAAAAAATAGCAGTTGAATCATATAAGGTGTGGAAATGCTTTAGCAAATATAATCGCCATTGTGGCCTTGAATAATACTAATATAATAGCTATTATAATCAATGCATCAGATGATATTCCATTACCAGCATTACCAGCTGGAGCTACTGACATTACAGTTATTCTAACACATAATATTCATACAGATAAGGATTGGTCTCTTGTTAGAGGGTGTCTTGTAGATACTGATATAATAACAAATACACCAAATAGAATTTTAAATAATAATAACCATATAGTTTTTCCTAATATTAATATTTGTCAGATTATTTATTGGTTTAAAGAAATTATCCTACAGTTATTCGAGAGCAACAGGAATTGATCTTTGATACTTTGACTTAAGAATCTGATTCAGTTAGAAATTACTATAGAAAAATAAATAAATATGCTAGTTAGGCTTAAATATTTGATTATAAAATAAGAATACAATTTATATGTAGTTTGTCTTCTAAAAACAAATTGGAAATAAAGTGATTGGATTTAAACAGACCTTTAAATAATAAATTGATTGAAACATTAGAAGAGATTGAAATGAAAAGAAATAATTTGCTTCTGAAAGAAAATATTTATAACTAAGATAAAACTAAAAGCACCTTTTTATTAGAGTATTACTACAGAAGATATTGATAGAATTTTAAATAGTAGGATTCAGAAGTTATAACAATTAGCGTCAAATCAATCACCAGTATCTTCTTTCAGTCAAGAAAATATTACTAAGGCTGATTTATAAGCTATAATTAAATCCTTTCAAGATACTATGTCTCGAGTAACTAAAACTCTAGATAATAGTAAAAAATCAGCTAATAAGAGAAAAGAAGATATTATTATAAATATTTTTTGAGTGATCTAGTAAGAGAGAAAGGTAATATAGCTCTTGTTAATGATTATAATTATGATCCTATCAATGATATTACTAATAGTATGGCTGTCATAACGCTTAATAGCATTATAAATACTGTTATTAAATATGCTATTAAGAAATCGTCTTCAGCTCACAAATATTTTAAGTGCAGAAGATCTGAACATAATTCCTAAAACTGCCTTTGAAAGAAGAAAAAGAAAAGTGAGAAGTCTAAAAAAGATAAGGTTAATCTTGCTATTGTAGATTCAGATTCAAATTAGACTCTTCTTTTGATACCTCATCTAGTGATAATTCTTATTCTGATACAAGTTCTTCTGATTCTTCTGATTCTGAAAGCGATATTACTGTTAATATTGCTAAGGCAAAAAAAGTAAAGCTGAAGTTTAACATCATACTAAGAGAAATTCTTTTAGAGAAAAGTATTTGTAAAATTCTTCAAAGTGAACTTAAATTAATTTTTTCTGAACATTTCTTTCAAAACTCTAGACCTGTTGTATTTGAACAGATAGTGATTCCTATAGAGACGAAGATAAAGTCTCAAAGCAATATTTCTGAGGATTTAACTCAAGATGAATCTATTTTAGAGGAGTTCTTAAATGATCCTATGGAAATCTATTTCATACAGTAAAAGGAGCTGAAAATAAGTGTTATGATTATAAAGTATAAAATTAAGCGTTTAAAGATTTCAGCCATGACTCTTAACTCTAAAGCTGAGTCTTCAATTATAACAAAAAATATTATTCATCACATTAGGACTAAAATTGATAAATCTAAAAAATACAACCTTAATAGTGTCACTACTGTTCCTATTGAATCTATTGGTATTATCTGCAATTTGCCAATTATCTTAGCTTCAGGATTTACTATTTATGACAATTTTCTAGTTATAAATTATTACAAGTCAACGCTAATATTTTCTAATCAACTCTTAAAGAAATATGGATACGTAGTGAACTGAAATACAAATAAGCTAAAGATTCCTTTTAATAGAAAAGATTATATTATTCTGGTCACTATACATAAGGTTAAGAATAAGCTTAAGGTGAATTATGCAAGCATTACTCCTGAATGTGATATTTTGCCAACTCTAAACAAGATTCTTCAGGACCTGCAAGACTTAAGCGAGGATGAAACATTAAAAAAAACATATGAATTATGAGAAGTTTGAAAAAATGTTATATACCATTCTCATTTCTGAAGTTAAATTAATTAAGATTAATAAAAACTTCTAATCCCTTTTTTTCATATTAACTATGAATTCTGGCTTAGTGAAATACTTTTGATGAATATAATAGGCTGAAAGATGAGTTATAAGCTAGGCATTTTTCTGATTTACGTATAGCTTCTTCTGCTTTGATATGATTTTTTCCAATTGAAGCAATTAGATCATATGAGATGTTTAGTAAGAAATTTTGGTAGGAACCTTTGGTTGAAATCTTAAGTAAGTCAGAACTTTGAATGAATTTGGGTTTTAATGCCTTCTTTTTCTTTTTTTGCATTTTCTGTATATAATCCAAGAGGAATCCACCTGTCTCAATAGACTCAGGAAATGAAGGGTTCTAGAGTAACTAGATAATTCTCTTAAAATTGACTTGCCTTATAACTTTAAAGATTCTACAATTAGATGATTGTTTTCTTTTTCTTAGGATTATTCTCTGAAGAAGAGACTGATGAGATAAATTGTATTTTTCTAAGCTTCTCGAAAAAGTGGTTTCCATTTTACTAAAAATACTTATAATCGTTTTATATATCATGAACAAAATTTTTATTAATATGATACTCTTTTACTATCATGTATACTGGAACTTTATTTTTAAGATGTCTGATTTCTTTGATTTAGTCAGATATTAAAATGGTGGCACTCTACCGATAATGAGTTTTTAAAATTAAGGTAGATATATTCCTTAAATATATAAAAAATATAAAAATCAATATTTATTATTTTAGAAGGATAATAAAAATTAGAATTTAATAATTATTGTTTAGAATGAGAGGGAATATTAGAAAGCATAATTTATTATTTTAGATGAGTAAAATACATTCTAATACACCATCTAAAATAATAATAAAAAACAATTGATAATCTTTATGTTCATTTTTATTTATTGTGATTATTCTCTAACATAAAATTTAGAAGTTTTTTACATGTTTATGGCTAATGTAAATAAATGGAAACATATGATCTTAAAAAGAGATATGTTACATCTTACAAGACTCATCCAAGATACGAGTCTATAATGTTAAGTTGCAGAATAAATATATGAATATCAATAATGAGGCCAGACGATTGAAGGTTAAAATTCTAAACTTTTTTTCAATATACTTGTGTAAAGATATCTCTCATTAAATATAAAACTGAATATCATGCAAAATCAGAAAAAGTGAAATCACTTCAATCTGTAATTAATTCATTGTCTTCAGAATATTTTGATGAGAATAATCAGCTATATAGTCCTGAGAGGACTGATTTAAATATAAAAAGTGATGACGAAAAAAATAATGAGCCAGAGAGCTCTAGCGTTTCTTTAAAATAAATCATACTCGCTACTATTTCTAAAAAAAAGATTTCATTAGTTAATGCAGGGAACCCTATTAATATAGATAAATTATTATCATCAGTACTCACCTGCTTGATAATACTTTTTCTATTAATCGTAATCATATAATTAGTCATTATGAAAAAGCTACAAAATTTGAAGAGCATCATTCTGAAAGAAAAAGTTAGATATTTCACTCACAAAAAATATATAAAAAGAGAAAAGATACCAAAGGTATTAAATAGGCTGGTGATAATACCTAATTATCTACCATATGAGTATTAGTGCTAGTGGGATTTTTTTAACTTTTTTTTCAATGCAAGTTAATATTATTTTTTCTGCCTGAAACACCATACATTTTAATAATCAGCCAATATAGATCCGATTACCACCCTTACCATTATGCTCAAGCTGTAGTAAAAATTGATATTCATTTATTACAATATCTCCCATCATCTCCTGTTCTAATATTATTTTACGAAATAACTGCCTATTCTCTTCTGTGATTAGGAGATGAATTTTGTTAGGTTTGAAGGTTATATACTGAAAACTTAGTCATATAGTTTAGCTATTATCCCTTAAACTGTAGAGATTCACAAGTAAATTTGCCTGCTTATTTACTATAAATTCCCTTCTGATTTATTTTTATGAAAAATTAAAATTTTTAAAAAATTTTTT
>CAJVPP010003268.1:0-12100 GCA_910592005.1 Funneliformis mosseae | reverse complement strand
AAATAAGAGAAATAATCATGAAAAAATTGAGAAAGAAGAAATTATAGACTATTTGGAAACCACAGAACTTACACCATGTGTAGTTATTGATTTTGTTAAAGGTAAAATTCAGCGATATAGGGAATCAACAAAATTAAGACAATTATAAAACTTATTTGGTATATGACAAGTTGACAGAGATGCAATTAAAGAGGTTGATGGTATTTTGTCAAGGTTAGGAGTGTGTGATTCTCATTTTCAATTTGACAACAAATATTTACATAAATTACAAAATAAACAATTAAAAAATTTTAGTTAAGGAATTATTCAATGACACCAATGTATTTCTTGTGACAAATATGTGACCTACTTTTCGCGGGATGTAGGATGTACTATATACTCTTGAAATTTGAATAATCATAATATTCAAATACCATGCATTGGTCAACATGCATGTATAGCATTACAAGTAAATTCATCTTTATGTAAGCGCGTATTTGATAATCTTATCAAACCTCAATGTATCTGTTGTTTATGTTATGAAAATTTGGGCGGACATCTTTATCAACGTCCTGGAAGAGGAAAAAAAGTAACAACATGTGTTACCAACGAATCACATAAAGAAGATATAACAAAGGAACTTGAATTTTTAGGAAATTGGTTAATTGATATTACACAAATAGAATATAATGAAATTAAGAAAGATTTATTAATTAAGACATTTGAAACTTTTCTTTCTTTTATTAATAAATTGTTATCTAATATACCTAGTCAAAATAATTTTACTATAACAAATCAGGAAAAATCTCTTTAAGTGAACTGCCTAGTTTATTTATGATAAAAACAATTTTTATAGAAACTTCTAAAAAAAATAAAAGAGATATTAAAAACCAAACAAAAATAGAAGATTATGAGGTAATATTTTATACTTTCATTATAAGTAATTATTTATAGAGGAAAATTTAATTGTTTATATATTTTTAGGAATTTGGACGTGAATTTGAATGAAAATTATGGAACTCATGATCAGATATTAGTGAAAAAAAAGCTGTATTAGAATCTCCAAAAACTATTCAAGAATATTATAATGGTTTCCCCAAATTTTTAAATAATTTCTTCTTTGGAATAATTGATGAACTATATCAGAAAAAAATAATAGTGTACAATTGGCAACAAAAAAGACGTAACAGTTTACCGAAAATTGTATTATCTGAACAAATAATGAAAATTGTGATGTTTATTACATCTATACTATTAGAAATTGCCTTCCCTCACTTAAAAATTTAGATTCCTCAAGTTTTGGCTAGCCTTAGTCGTATGCCACGATTATTAGGTTCCTTTCGATGATTATTAATGGTTTGTCATGTAATATCATATAGTGATTGACATGAACGAAAATTAGCAAAAGTTCGAATGGAAAAATCAAATCCAGCAAGTCGTCTCATTCAAGGAAATAATGTGTGGAATTTAGCAACTATTGATAACATTGATTTTAAAGAAAAGAGTTTCAAGTTTGGCAATATTTATGATATTATACGTGATAATTTACATGCTACTTTAAGAATGGCATTTCAAGCCAAAATACCAATTGAAATAGAAACTGGTCCAGAAGAAGTTATTGAATTAACAACTGAAACTTCTCTATTTGGGATGAATTTGAATATTGATAGGATATTAACTATGTTTCAGCAAATTATTTACGAATTGTTAGATTTTAAAAAAACTAATGAAGAATTAATAGTTTATAAAACAAATTTTGATACGGAAACAATTAAACGCATTATACTTACTAAATTAGATTATAGATGTCTTGGGCCTTCTCCAAACATTGTAATCTTAGAATCAGGTGCTAATCTGAATTCAAATAAAGAGATTTTACGTGTAACTGAAATGTATAAAGATAATTTTGTGTTAAAAAGTTATTTTTTTTTAGATATTGTAGCAGATGAAGCTATCTTTCGTCGATTAATCAAATGTCAGGAAAAATGGTCAAATATAAGACCTCTCTTAGGACAATGGCATACTTCAAAAGATTTTTATTCTGTTTTATTAGTTCTATTCTCTAGCTATGGGTTACTAAGTTTAGCATTACATTTAGGTGTTCATTTTTTAGACAAATTTGAAGCTGTGGTTGACTATCATTCAACTGCACGAGTATTGGATCTCATATATATTGCGATAGGAATAGTAATTAATATTTACATTAACAAAAAAGGAATATCTTTTCATGAAATAATGGATAGCGAAGATGGTTCACACATTTGTCTTAGGGTATATTTGTTAAATTATATTTTAACTATTTTTTGATATTTAATTTTAGTTAATTAAGTTCTTTAAAAAATATATAATATTGTGTTTTTTTAAAAAAAAACTTCAATTGTACAATTAATCATAAATAAAAATTTGTTTTATTAATTTTATAAACTTATAACAGGTATGGTATCTATATTATAAATGGGCTGGAATATAGAAAGCACATCAAATGGAAATGCGTGTGAGAAATTTTGATTTATAATGAGATTCACTATCTGCAGCGGAACCCCTATATGCAAATGCAGCAAAATTAAACTACACAACAGCCATAGCTCATTTTCTTAGTATTATAGCTGCTCATTCTAAATTAGAAGAAAGATTACGTTATTGTGATGCTTTTAAAATTTTCCGTGATATTGATGAAGATCCTAAAAATACATGTCATGTTTATTTCGGATTTAATAAAGCTTTAGAAACCTTTGGTGTAAAATTCATCAAGTAAAATATTAGTGGAAATATATTTGATGAGAAGAATCTTAAAGACCAAATAAAAGCTTCTTAAGATGAAAGGGAAAAAATAGATTTACTAATGAGTGAATACCTTGATGATTATTCAGTTTCACATAGTGAACAGGCTATCAAGTCACGCAAGGAATCTTTATGGGAACTCATAGATGATCTTGTAGTGGTTTTTGGAATGGCTGACCCCTTATCTCACAAACTGTTTCAAGAATATATACCTACAAAAATGCATCAAGAAGGGCTTAATCGGCTGATTGCTTGTTATTCAGATAGGTTAGAACGAATAAAATCAGTATATTGACAAGAAGTCTTAGAAATAGAATGTAAAAATTCGCAGGGTAGAAGGGTAATAGGGGTTGTTAGAACGAAAATAAAAGATTATAATAGTAAAAAAAGATTGAGACATGAGACTGAAAAGAAAATAAAAATAATTACTAAACCTACACAACAAATAGTAGAAAATTCAAATGAAATACTTACCATTGAACCACAATTCAAACGAAGGAAAATAACAGGTACAAAACGCAGAACTACTGAAGATGAAACAGCAATTCTTTGTGCATTGAAAGTATACAAAAATAACCTTCCAGATGATGCTGTTGTTTCTGTTTGTAAAAGATTATCAGAAGACTGAACTATAAAAAAAGGTATGAGAATGGTGGAATTATCATAAGGACAAGTGAATTATAAAAAATTAACAGAAAATTAAAAGAAATATAATTTTTTGTTTTTTATTCTATTGCATATTTGTAATTTCTACAATAATAATATTGATTAAGTAATTGATAAAATAAAATTTAGCTATTTATCGCATAAATAACTATTCTAACTGCTCTTTAAAGACTAAGTAAACTGATTGCGCTTAAAAAAATACGTATAGTTATATATTTAAAATAGAATTTGGTAATCGTATAAACTTGCATCTTGGGGTAGAAGTCAAAAAAATAGGGAAAAGTCGGTCATATATAAAGTTGTTATATAAGTGTTATGCTATAAAGAAAAATATTAGAATGTGTAGACAAAAATCTCAAGAATGAATGTTTCTTATGGCTTTTTTGTATATTACTTGAAACAATATTACATTGCATTAGACTGTTCATTTTTTATTATTAAGGTTACATAAAATTTCAATTAGTGATTGATAGGTGATCTGATATAACCACCAACTGATACATAATTTTGCACTTACCATTACAATAAACAAACCTCGCACTTCATTTTTTCTTGGAATTTTTCAGAAATATTAAGCCACTTACCCCAAAAACTCATGACGCGATCATTTATGGCCATAATTATAAACAATCAAGTCATACAATAGCTAAACGGTTAGGGTGTGGGAAAACAACTATTAATAATATTCTTAAACGCCTTCATGAAACACATTCTATATTCTTTAACTCCAAAAAAAAGACTGGCCGTCCACCACTTCTTAATTCACCAGCCCAACAAGAACTTAAAGTCTTTGTTCAAGAAAATGGTAAAAATCGTCAACTTTGTTCAAAAAAGCTTGCAACAGTTTGAACAGCTCATATAAAACAGCTTATTTCTGCTGTTACTATACACTGAAATCTTAAGAAAGTTGGGCTTACATTTTGTATACCTTGTAAAAAACTCACAATGACAAAAGTACATTGTCAGACTCATCTTAAATGAGCTTATGCACACAAAAATTGGGAAGAAAAAAAATGGAAAAGAGTACTTTTTTCAGATGAAAGTACTTTTACACAATTTCAACAAGGTCATTAAGAAAAAGTATGACGTGAACTTGAAGAAGAATTAAACTCAGACTGTATTGCAATTACTATAAAATATAGTCCTAGTAGAATGTTTTAGAGGTGCTTTTTTGGCATGGGTTTAGACCAATTGTTCCATTAAAAGGCTCAGTTACTGGTCAAATATATGCTAAGGTTATTAATAAATATGTTGTACCTACCTTAAATAAGTATTTTCCACAAGGTAATGGAATAATATTGACAAAATTTTATTGAAACATTTATTAACAAAAAACCATCTTCTTTTTTTAGGCCAATATTGATTACAAAACAAAAAGCAGATGCATAAGAAAATAAAAAAAATATGAACAAGACAGAAATTTTGTTAAAGATTGAAACTCTTCTTAACATTAGCTAAGTTTGCTAATAAAAATAAAAATGATTAGGATGATTTTTTACTATCTACTTTATTTGCATATTATACAAAGAGGTATAGTATTACTCAACATAAACCTTTTTACTTAACATATGAGAAAAATGCTACATTACTAATTGAATTTTAAGTACAAATATTAGATATGTAATATGTAATATTAGACAAACAAGAAGATTTAATTAATTGTGTATGATAAATAACTGAAAGGATAGATAATGAAATACAATAAGTACAAAATAATATTCAACATTCTCGAAAGAAATAAAAGAAGCAACATGATCACAAATTGAAAGAAAATATTAATTTTAAAGTTGAAAAATTAATTTTAATGTATAAAAGTAATTTACAAAATAAAAAGAAGCTTAAGAAAAGATGGAAGGGACCATATTACATTTATGCAGATCTTGGAAATGGAATATATAAATTGAAAATGTTAGACAAGAAGATCTTAAAAACACCTATAAATAGTGATAGATTAAAATAGTACTACTAATGTGATTTATCTTAGCCCATTATGCTGATTGAAAATTGAAGAAATTTATGAAATATGCTAGAATATTTTAGTTGAAAATTATTTAAATAGAAGGAAGTCTAAATTTAAATTAATAGATTAATAAAATGGAAGAACTGGAAGCACTTCCTATTTATACTAAAACATTTTTTCAGAATTTTCAATTAATTTATGCTGACTTGCAACTTGCCATACCCCAAGAAATTAAAATATATCCTCCACCTTACAGTGAAAATATGTTCTTGAAAATAAAGTTTTCTCTTGCAAATCAAATGCTACAAAAGGCTAAGCAATTAAATAATCATATTTAATATTAACAAATGCTTTTTATCTTAGAAAGTTTATAAAAAAAATAGAAGACCCAACAATTTACTTAGTGTATATCAAAAAATTATCTAAATATTACTACCATATATCTATTCGAATGTACTATCTTTTTGAATTTTTAGAACTAGCATAGATTGCACAAAGTAGAAAAATTACCCTTAAGTTAATAGTTGAACTATCAACAGCAAAATATAATAATTTAATTGATAAAGCTGCTAAAATTTATGTGAAAACGCAAAATCTTAAAGGAGAGTAATATTACATAGAAGAAGATATGGATAATGATGATTTAAAAAATGACATTGATCTCTAAGAAATCATATATGTCATCTATGTTATCTATAGCATATATTTTTTTATACAATATATTTCTTTTATTTATTTTATTTATTTATCTCATATATTTATTTTATTGGATTTATTTTATTTATTTTATCTATTTCTTTTATATCTTTGATAACTTTATATATTTTATTTTATATAAATAGAGGACATTTTCTTTTAGCTTAGCAATGTGTTAAATAAATAATTACAAGATAGTTTAATTAATTTTCTTAATATAATTGTATAGTATAAAGCGTTGACTGAGGCAGTAATCTATTGTTATTATTATTAAATAAACTGTTAAATTGATCAATACTTTTCTAAATTAAATCTTCTGCTTACAATCCATAAATATTGCTTTGCTTATCACTCATAAGTATCATAAAGAACTGATTATAATACATATTTTCTGAAAAAATAAATCTACATTGACCTTTTATTAATATTTTGTAATTTCAACAGCATCAATAAGTTCTTTATATTTTTTAACTATAGTTGGATTTCTAAATAAAACAGATGTAATAATTTTTAATTTTCCAGCATCTTCTTCATTTACTATAAATACTATTGATTCATGATTTTTTTTTGTTTGTTTTATCTTATTAACTAGATATGTTGCATAATTAAGAAGATCAGGGGTAAATTTGGTTAATGAAAGCTTCAAAAATGAAAAATATGAATAATCTATTCAGAATATTTTAAGATAAGTATTCAAATTTTGATGATAATAATTTAATTCATTATAAGTTAACTTAGGATAGCCTTTTTTACTTTTTAAAAGATCATATCGATTAACAAATTATAAGAAATTATCCAGTATTTTATATCTATTATTAAATGTATTATATTCATATTTATCAATATACCAAAAAGTTTTTGTTAAATCTCTTACAAAATTTTTTCCAGATAGCATCAATTCATTTGTTCTAGCATTATAAGATACTAAGTAAGAAACTATTTTCAATTTTAATTTATCATTTGATTTTAGCTCTTCTGAAAAACTAAATATTGGTAAACTTCTTACTTTTAATGCAGCTTTTAATATATCAAAAGTATTTTTTAGAACTGAATCATCATATAAATCAAACTGTACATAAAATATTATATAATTTTTACCATATCAGCAATAAAACATTCTATTTCAATATATCATCAATATAATCTTTTTTTTCTGAAATGTATACTTCTAATTTAATTACTGATTCCTTTTCTATTTGAAAAGTATATTGGTTAACTATATATTTGAAGATTTGTATAATTATTCCTTTTGAAATATTTATTAAATTCTAGTTAAAAAAATAGTATTTTCACGTAAAATTCTTATATTAGCAATAATCATATTTAAAGAAAAGTTTAAAAGCATGTGAACTTTTCATCAATTATTTAACTAATTTAAATTCTTGTTGATTTGATGATCATAAATATTACCCATATATTTTTATATTAATTTTCTAATTTGATTGAAAGTTTAAATCATCTTTTGTTAAATATTAATATCACATAATTTAACTCAAATCTGATCAGTTTTTTACATAAAATTTTTTTCACACTTTCTGTTTTATAATTACTTTGTTTTATTACTAAATAAACAATCAATATAATAAATAATACATAATAAGCCAAATAAAATGAAATCTAATAAATATAATTTATTTATTTATTTATTTTGAGATTTAACAGACCTGATATAAAATTCCAATACTCAGAATCCTGATTGGTACAAAATTTTGACACACTTAGCAGAATTATTCATAGTGCAAGTTAGCTTATCAGAATTTTGTACCTATCAGGATTCTGATTATTGAGAACATGAACTTTAAACATTTGATCAATAATGATGTATTTAATTAATATGTTTAAATAATTATTAATATTGTGGGTCTCAAATATACTATCAGTTAAAGTTTTTGAACAATTTTTTTTGATTTTGAATACTAATATAGATCTAAAAAATTTCATAAAATTTTTAATACAATAAAAAAAATTCTGAGCATTCTTGATCTTCTTAATAAAATCTTTTTTTTCAACAGACGACTAGAATAAAATGATAGAAAACTTTAAAAAGGATGTAAAATTAGTTGAATCAGATATTGCTACCTATTTTTTTAATGAAGTAGAAAAGGTTGATTAATGATTTATTTTGTTATAATACTTCAAATATGTTATTAATCAAAATACTTTTCTAGATAATAAAAAATAAGGAGAAAATTTATTAATGCATTGATAAATTGACTTCAGAAATAATCAAAATATCAAGCTTATAGATGAAACAAGAAAATTGTTATTAATATCAGACATGCTATTATTACATAGTAAGTTAAATCAATGTAAGTTTATTTCATATCTTTTTTTGTTTATTCATTTCTTCTAATTATTATCATACAGTGCAGAAAACTTGAAAGGATTTAAACTTCACATTTTAGAGTTTAACTTCAATAATATTTTTTTGAATACATTAACAAAGAGATTCTTAGATAAACAAAGATCTTAAAATGGATAGGTAAGTATAGATAAGAATATGATCAGTAAAGAAATTGCATGTTGAGCTTCTTCTTGGCATAAAAATGAAGAGCGTTTAATAATTTATATAGGTTAAAAGTATGACTTTTAAAGAATATTAAAAAATAGCATTAATAGCCTCAAAGCTATTATTAGACTTAAGAGTGGTGGTCTCTCAGTAATTTATTGCAAGAAAATTATTGAGAATTGTATTGATCTTTTTGTAGCTATACGTAACATCTTATATAATTTTTTCAAAATAAATTCTGATGTATCTGGAGATGATTTCTATTGTACATATGTTCTCAGAATTCAATCATAAGATATATATATAAATATTGCAATTAAATTTTAACAATTTAAAGATTAATATGTTTTTTGCTTTTGTGTTAAGGATAGGTTTATAAAATTTATGATATAAACTGCAAAACTACAAATGTGTTACACTTAAAAAGACTTTCTTAGATCAAGATGCCTAACATCATAAAAATACTTGTAATTTTTGAAGATTTCTATGCACTTTTATTAGATATCAAGATTAGTATTATAATTGTTATTTATTATAATTAAAAATGTATAGCATTTCATTATCATATTTGTTCTATTTCAGTACACATTAAAAATAATTTGTGATCACACAAATAATGTCTCACTTTCTAATTTACGTATATATAAGAATTATAAGAGAAAAGATCTAGAATATGGTAATCAAGGTAGATCATTTAATATTCTTTTAGCAAATCCAGTAAATAAGAAAGAAGAAAACGTAAAGATTCTTAAATATAAATTATGAGAATTCTTGAAAAAAATCAAATTGTGAAAAATATTTATTTAAATTTTAACATTATTATTATAATAATAAAGTTTCATAACAAATTGTTTTTTATAAAGATTAGTAATTAAATATATTAATCTCAGAAATATGTCTTATACCTTTTTAATATAAAAACATAAGTACTGAAGTATGTACACATTTAATACTTTTATGTTGCAGAAAAATAAATATATGCTTATATTCATCAATGAGATCTAATTTTCGTAGATGCTTAAAAATAAATACATATGAGTCTTTGTAATACTAAACATACTTTAAAGCAATCAATTCTCTTCATACAATTCTTTCTTGAGTTGATTCTGTGCTTACTGTTTAATAAAATTATTGAGATCTCTATAAAAAATTTGTGATTTTTCATATTATATGCCTTATACTTCAATTGCAAAATCATATTGTGGATAAAATATATTAAATTCTGATCTATTTGGATATTCTTGTATCTTTAAGAAATTGGGTCTGCGGATTAGTGAAGAAGCATCAAGATACTTTGTTAAAATTTCACAACATAATTTTTTCTCTTTTATATTTTGGACTGAATGGATACTAACCATCAATGTTTGTTTTCACAAACCCATTCTAGCTTTGTATGTGAATTATAGTATTAATCTGAAAGACAATTTTTTTTCATACAAGTTTACGCATATCCTCAATTGTTTGATAACGACCAATATAAAATGAACACCATTGTTCTCTATTTTTAATGTGATAAAGTATATTTTGCCATTGATGGTTAAATTGGCAATGCTATGTAAGCAGTTTATCTATATTTTTATACCTAGTCGAAAGATATTTTGCATTCTCAAGGATTAGTTTTATAATACCTGCACACCATGAACCAGAATTTTTAACGAGTCATCAGCGTTTTGGTGATATAGATTTACCCTTAAATATGATTGGTTCAAAATTGATTTATAATCAACTTTAGCCAATCCAGCATGATGGAAGTTTATGTTTATTGGTTAATCATAAAATAGAACAAATCGAACATGATTGGCTAATACATATCGTATTATATAAAATTATTAGTAATGTTAATACAAAATCGATACAATATAAAAATTTTATTTCTCGTTACAAAAAAAAAAAATTTTTTTAAATAATATATTTTTTATATCCTAACGGATCATTTAAAACTTTCAGATCAAGTTAGATTGAATATTTAAAGGTAGTTTGCTTATACGTGTAAATGTAATAGAAATATATTTTTTTGTATAATATTTTTATTTTATTTTTCTTTATTACCATTTATTTATATTATCTATTACACTTTGCAAATTTACATCTTTTTCTTGAATATTTTCATGCTAAGAACCTTCTAATTCTTCATTTAAATCTTGTAATTCTTCTTCAATTTCATCATTTTCAGAAAATGTATCAGCGCCTTTTTCAAGTCTTTTTAATAATGAATTAACATTTTTATATATTTCATCTTTATAATACTATTCACAGTGTCGATAACTATACTCCATTTGACCATAGCAATGCCAATGATAACCATGGCCACATATTAATACTGTACCACTACCATCATTATCCAATATTTTGTAACAATCGTCACAAAGTTCTGGTAAAGGGAGAACTTCAGTACTATAACCTGTTGGTAAACATATGACATCAATATCTTCATTTAAAATAGTAAGTTTATATTTTGAATGTCTTCTTTTCTTTTTTCCTTGCTTCCTATTAACATTAACTATTACATTTATAGTTTTAGCAGTTGTATTAATATGTTGGAATAATTGGCAAAAATAGTCTAGCAAAAATAATGATATTTTTTTTATCAAATATTCTAGAGTGGAGGGTGTATATGGTATCTTTTCTTTGTATAATATGTTCTTTTAAATAATGATTACTTGTTTGTATCTATTTTTTAATTTTATATAAGTTAATAAAAAAATTGCATTTTTAATATAATTATATTTTATACCAAGTATACAAGTCTGTTTAATAATAGCATCAATACTATCATTTGATGATGTATTTGCGCATATCTGACTGTGTAAGTTTTCAACAAAATAATCATTAAAATCTACAAAAACATTTTAATTACATCTAATATTAGATGCTCTATATGTTGCCAATAAAAAATGTCTAATAAAAAAGCTAGAGAGGCTTTATTATAATTTTTACGATTCTATTGCAATGCAAAAGTCCATATTCAAAAAATAGTTTCAATATATTCATTAAAGGAACCTGAACGAAAAAGAACTGCATAGACATCTAAAGTTAATGGAATAACATTATCAAGAAGGTCAATTAACATTCTATATTCTACATTTTTACATATAGATCTAAATTTTTTTAGTATTTTTATTTTTATTTTTAACCATCTTTGGTAAGCAAGTTCAAGAAGAAGATTTATTCTCCATGGTTTGGGTTTTTTAGCAAGAACTTTTTGACTTCCAAAAATTGCATGAAAAAGCTTTTTAAAGAAAGAATAATAGATTATTAGAACTTGCTCCTGACTGTTTAATGAAACATATAATGGACCTAATATAGGTATAAAAGCATTAATGGATTCTGGTATTTGTGACATTGTATTTTGTTGATATAAGTAAGTTAATGCTTTTCATATGAAAAGTTGTCCAGGCCAGTCAGCAACAATTGGCATTACAAAATCATTTATATGTTTAATATCTTTATTTATCGAAAGAATCATTTCCAATGCATTCAAATAATCATTTAATGAATGAAGTTTACTC
>CAJVPP010003267.1:0-12103 GCA_910592005.1 Funneliformis mosseae | reverse complement strand
TCTTGATATTCAAATAAAAAAATAAAATTTATATAAATATTGAATCTAAAATTTAAATTAAGTTTCATCTGATTTTAATAGTTAGAGGCAGTATTGTCATGGAACATTGATGGAACACTGATGGAATATAGATGGGACAGATAAGACAGATAGAACATAGTGTAGGACAGGTTAAGACATATAGCTAGGACATATAGCTAGGACAATAAATCTTTAGGACATCAAAAATGTATATCGCTAGTTAGAGGCATATTTCTATTATAAAAAGTAAAAAAAATTAGAAAAATTAACTTAAATTTTATTCAATTTGATAGTTAAAGGTATGTTTCTATTATAAAAAGTAAAAAAAAATCAGAAAATTGACTAAAATTCAACTTAAGTTTCATCTGATTTTGATAGTTAAAGGCATATTTCTATTATAAAAAGTAAAAAAATCAGTTTTTTTTTTGTATATTTTGAAAAATTGACTAAAATTCAACTTAAGTTTCATCTAATTTTAATGGTTAAAAGTATATTTCTATTATAAAAAGTAAAAAAATCAGTTTGTTTTTTTGAAAAGTTGACTAAAATACAACTTTTTCTTCATTTGATTTTGATAGTTGAAGGCGAAAATTAACTAAAATTCAACTTAAGGTCTTTTTGTTCTTGAGACGATTTTTTTTTTAGTGTTTTGATTGAATGTAAAAAGAAAAAATTTGAAAATAATTGTAAAAAGATAAAGTTTAAATTGAAAATATTTTTTAAAAAGTGAAAAAATTAAGCTTATTTATATAAATATTCCTATATATATCAGAAATAAACTCAAATATTCAAAAATACCTTAAATCAATATAAGATTTAAAGTAAATCAGAAACAATTTATCAATAAAATCATGTTTTTATTTATTGTATAATTAAAATAATATAATTATGCTAATCGAATGATTCTTTACTTATTGTTTAGTTTGAAATGATTTTTATTTTATCATTCGATTTGAAATGATTTTTGTTTTATTATTTGATTTAGAATGATTTTGTTTTATTGTTCAGTTGAAATAATATAATTATTCCAATTGAATGATTCTTTATTTATCATTCGATTTAAAATGATATAATCATTCCAATCAAATAATTTTTGCTTTATCTTTTGATTAAAATAATAAAAAAATCATTCTGGTCAAATGATTTAATTATTATTCAGTTAGAATTATTTCTTTAGAATAATAAAAGAATCGTTTATTAAAATGATAAAGGAATTATTTTAATAGAATGATAAAATAATCATTTCTTAAGAATGATAATAGAATCGTTCTATTAGAACAATTTTTTTAATTTTTGTTCATTTGGAATAATGCAAATATTCCAATTAAATAATTTTTTGTTTATTGTTCAATTGGAACAATACAATTGTTTTAATTGTACAATTTTTATATTATTATTTAATTAGAATGATACAATCATTCCAATTGAACGTCAATCAGCTATAAATAAGATAGATCAAATTTTAGCCAATTTTTAATATATACTAATCAGATGTAAATTGGACATCAATTAGCTATAAATAAAATAGATTAAATTTTAGCTGATTTTTGACATATGCCAATCAGCAATTAGTATGCCAATTGGCTATAAATAAGATAGATCAAATTTTACATAATTCTTGGTTGATTTCTAGTGTATACCAATTGGCTAGGCTGATTTTTTGATAATTTGCCAATTTTAAGGCTAATTTTAAACCAATTTTTTGCATATCTGATTTTTTTGATTTCAACCAGTAGCATAATAATATAAGTAAAAAGAAATTTTTTTAATTTTGACTTATTTTGCTAAGAAATATTTAATAGTTTATGCATATTCAACTACAAATAAAAGACTATTTTCTAATATTAGTAATATATTTATTACCTGCAAAGAATTAAGATATGTCATAATTTTTTTCAAAAAGTTAATATTTTTAAATAAAATAATAAATATTTAAATTTAATTCATAATAAATCTAATCAAAAATCTTAATTAATAATCTTGATATTCAAATAAAAAAATAAAATTTATATAAATATTGAATCTAAAATTTAAATTAAAAAAAATTTTCATAATATTATTTTTTATTAAATATAAATAAATTTTTTATTAATAATAATTAATATAAAAGCTTACTGATCTATAATTTATTTAAAACTATCTGTTATAATACTTTATTTTTTAAAGATTAATAAAAAAGTAATTGATAATGTTAAAACTTGAAATCTAATTAAATGCTAATGAATTAAGAATAGTTAAGTTTGTTCAAAAAGAAAAAAACTAAAAAAAAACAAAAAATCAAAAAAACTTATATAAAATTATTCTAAATCAAAATTCAAGTCATAAAAAATAATATTATTTTTAGAAAAAAATTAATAAAAGAATAGTTAATACTATTACTAAAAAGAAAAAAATTAAAAAACCCTTCTAACATTTATCTAAGCTATTCTAAGTAACCAAGTTGAACTCACTTTTAAAAAAAGAAGAAACAATCAATACTATTTCTAAAATAAAATTAAAAAATAAGAAAACCTTTTAATACTTATCTAAATCATTTCAAAAGTTCAAATAGAATCTATTCTTAAAAAAAAAGAAAAAATATTACTGCTATTTTTGAAAGAGAAATACAAAACCTTTCTAATATTTTATAATTATAAGTTAAAATATCTGTCTCTAAAAAAGAATATTCTTAAAAATGAATAAGAAAGCTTTTTAACATATCTAAAATTAAAAAAAATAAAAAAATGTACTGCCATTCTTAAAAATAAAATTAAAAAGAAAGAAACTCTTCTAATACTTATTTAAATTATTTTAAAAATTCAGATAGAATCCATTTCTAAAAAATGAAAGTAGAAATGTTACTACCATTTCTAAAAAGAAAAATACAAAATTTTTTAACATTTTACAATTATAAGCAAAAGAATCTGTTTTTAAAAAAGAATGATTAATATTATTTCTAAAAATGAATGATTAATGTTGTTTTTAAAAATAAATAAGAAAGTCTTTTAATGCTTTAAGATTGAAATAAAAAAAGAATTTTAATATTATTTGTATAAAGAAAACTTGTTAATACTTATCAAGATTAAGCTAAAAATCTGTTCTTAAAAAGAAAAGAAAAAACATTTTAAATGTTTTTCTTAAATAAATATTGTTATTCTCTTAATAAACAGTATAACTTTACTTATAAAGTTCTAGATAATTATATTTTCAAATTAAAAAAGAAAAATGTAAGTAAAATAAAGAATACAATAAAAGTTTAAAATTTAATAGTAATACAGAGAAAACAAAATACTATGATGATTTTTTATAATGCTTTGTTCTTTATAAATTTAATGAAAGTTTTTGCATTCTTTCTATAATAGTATTTTTTATTAATATGAATTTTATGTAAATAACATTTACACACAATGTATAATTTTTTATTTTTTTTACTTTTCTAACACCTCTCTTTTTAAAATAATTTCTAACTTTTTGTTAGACTTATTTTATTAAACGAGTTTATAAATACCTTCTGACCAATCTAAACAAATTTCTGATAATCTTAAGTAATATTTTGCTATAAGTATCAGTCTCAAACATGAAATTTGTAAATAGGCAAAAAAAAATAATAATAAAAAACACTATAAAATTGTAAAACATTTTAATAAAAAAAACCTGAATTTAAATATTAACAATAGTATTATAACAAAAATGTTAAAAAATAGTGAAAAATAGAGTACTGTAATAGAAGTTGAAAGTATTAAAGAAATCTTCAGACATAGAGGAGTCAAATCTAATACTTGATAATGTTATAAATTTGTGGATAGAAAATGTAACAGCAAGTAGTATCATTTTAAAGGATTTATTAATAAAAGAAAAAGTAAGATTTTTTGTCAATATATTTAACATACAAGAAAATAAGCTGATACTTTCTAATAGTTGGTTAAATAGATTTAAAAAAAGAAATAATATTTATCGGCATCATATGCATGTAAAGTCAAGAAGCGTATTAATAGCATTTTTTTTAGAAGAGAGAATCAAACTTCATTAACTATTAAGCCAAAATTATTTAGACTAAATATATAATATTGATGAAATAAGTTTTTATTATAGAATAGCTTTAAATCAAATATTTTCTACAAAACTAATTTTTAGCTAAAAAAAGACAAAACACGAATTAATATTCTTTTAGGTATAAATACTACAGGAACTGATAAACTCAAATCATGGGTGATTAGTACATCAAAGCATTTAAGACCTCTTTTCATGTTAATTTAGATTGTTTTTTAGTTCATTATTGTAGAAATCTTAAGGCATATATGAATTCAAAATTATTTAAAGAAATATTTTTTAATATGGATAGACATTTTAGAGTATAAAATAAAAAATATTATTTTTAATTGATAATACCTTATTACATTTCAATTTAAATTATTATTTGCAAAATAAAAGTAATACTTCAGACTTAGATTCTAATTTAAATTCTATTTAGGTTCTAATTTAAGTTTTACTTTAAGAGAACATGGTAAGAGAATTTTTTTTTAATTTAAAAGTAAATTATAGTAACTAATATTTTTTATAAAGAAAATCAAGGTTCAAGAAGACATGATTCTATTTTATCAGATATTCATCAATTTCAACTTACACATATTGAAGTAGTCTTCTTACTACTGAATATTATAAACTAACTTTAACCTCTCAATACTGGCATTATTGCAAGTTTTAAAAATCACTATAAACAACTTTTTGAAGAAAATAAAAATATTAATAAAGAGAAAATTAATATTAAAGAAATAATTGAATATTTGGTAAATATATGATATAATATAACTAAAAAAATAATTTGTAATTATTAAAACAAAATCAGAATATTATCTTCTTCAACTAATGAAGATATAAATAATATAATGCAAACTTATTAAGAAATAATAGATATAAAAAAAGCAAAAATTAATCAGATAATTGATGAACTTGATGACTTTTATGCTTTTTTTATTAAAAAATGCAATTAATAAATTTTTTCAAGATTTAGATAAAGAAATTTTAACTGAGGATCTTTTAAATGATGATGATATTATAAAATTAGTTTAAAAAAAAGACATATGATGATAAAAATAATGATTTTGAAGAGGATTTTAAAGAAGAACCAATACTAATATCTTTTGTTGATACAATTAATCTTTACAAAATTGGATAACTTTTTTAAACAATAAATAACAAATGAATTTAAAATAGAAGATTTAGATCTTTTTAAAAAATATCTTAATATAATATGATAATTTAAATTATAAGCTAGAAAGTAAACTTTAAAAACTGATTTTTTTAGTAAATAAACATTAGAAAAATAATAATTGTATGAATTTTAAATTTTATAATAAAATCAAATAAATTTTATATGCTTTATTTAATATATTTTCACAATATTTCTAATAAAAAATAAATTTTAATTTAAAATTAATTAAATGTTGATTCAATTTACAATATATAAATTTAAAAATTTTTCTCTATATAATCATTTCATATAATTTATTATATAAAAGTGATTATATAAAGGTTTTATTTATATAATCACATTTCTATATATTGTTAACATGCAATCTTCTTTAGATTGCAACTGTTAGATGTAATATTAGAGGGTTAATTCTTTTATAGTCTATGTATAATTCCAATTAGTTCACACTAAATCTCAGTTGTTTTACTATTAGTTTATCAAATTGAGTCAAATTTACTAAATGTGAGCAGCCCTATTTATAAGTCACGAATTATTACAGATATTTATAAAGAATCTTATATAATAAATAAGAAATACTTTATTGAAGTAGAAAGAAAATAGTAAGATAAAATATAAGAAAGAAATAAGAAAAATAAAAATAAAAAATAAAGTATATGAAGTAAAGAGTAGCGTTATGTTATCTTTTATAAGAGAGAGAGGTTTCTATATAGTTATCAGTTTGTCTTTTTTAACTGACAAAAGGCTTGTATTTATATCTATTCTATTATATATTTTAATATATCCAATATATTAACTATGTTAAACATATTTGATATATTAAACATTAACTATATTAAATATGTTAGGCATATTAAATATGTTTGATATTATTGACATTTGTATTTTATAGATCTATGATCATTAAGATTGATACTCAATCATATTACTTTCTTCTTATAATTTCTATTTCAACAGAAATTTCTAAAATACAGTTGAGAAGATCTTGATATTTATTGAATTTAAGTTATCTAATTCAGGTCAATGTTAAGAAACAAGTATTCAGAATTTGTTTGCTTCTTAAATTTCAAAAAGAAAGTAAATTCACATTGAACATTGATAGTAATATACTGTAATTGTTTGACTTTAAAGAATCTTTTATGTGAATGTTATATCATCATCATTTAGTAATTTGCTTAAAAAGAAAGTATTTATTAAAATTCAGATACAATTTTTCATATGTTGTGTTTGCAAGAGAGCTTAATAAGTGTGTTTAACTTTCTCAGTATAAAGCATATTCTCAGTATAGAACTTTAGTGATTCGAAAGGTAAGTTTTGAATTGAAGTCTTTTATAATTCTTGTAGAATAAGATCATTAATAGCAATACTTGTCATTTTTCTTATAGATTAAGTTCAATTTGACTTCATATTTATAATATTAGGTCTGCTGATCTGTGATGATAATCTGAGATTTCTAATTAGTCCTTTCAAGATAAAGTTTGAGCTGATTAATATATGTTAGATTTTTTCTAATTTGTTTATCTAATATTTGCAATTTATATATACTAGGTCATATGAGATCTTTGCAATAGAAAGGGAGGAAACTCCAAAAAAATTAAAATTTTAGTTTATAAGCTAAAAATGTTCTAAATACTATAATTTATTCAGATTTATTATTAACTTATTTTTTATTTTTTTTTTGAGTTTCCTCCCTTTCTATTGCAAAGGCCTCATATAATACTATAAATGTAAAATAGTCTATCAAACTTATTCTTAAATTTGTCTCTATATACATGTGATCATGAAATATTAAATAGAAATACTTTGTCTCTGATTTGATAGTTTATATCCTTATGTATTTGGTTATAATATTTCCTTTATTTTTGTTATTATTATAAAATATTCTATTGTGTATTATGTCAACGTTGTTACAATTGTATTGTTAAAAAATGATAATATTGTTCTATTATTTATAGCAATTTTTGTGTTATAGTAGGTTGTAGTATTCAAAAATCTATAGGTAGTATAGCATACTGTCTATATAGTAACTTAAAAAGTTTGTGTTTAGTTATTTTTTATTGTACTATGCGATATGTGAATAAGGCAGATGAGAGATAAATGTCTCATTATCCTTGATGTTATTCAGCATATTTAGCTAAAATAGTATATAGGATCCAATTAAAACGTTCAGTTAATTTATTTATCTGAGAGTAATATAGTGAAAAAAACAATATTTTGTACTAATAATATATAATAATGCTATTATTAATTCATTTTGAAATGACATAGCTCTATCAGTTAATATTTCTTTTGGAATCTCATGTCTACTCATAATTTCTTGAAAAATGAATTGTGCTATAGTTTATGTGATATAATCAGATACAGTAACAGCTTCAGCCCATTTAGTGAAATATTCTATGATAACAATGATATATCTGTTACCTTATTTTATTTGTGGTAGTAATCCTACATAATCAATCCTGATTCAGTCAAATGGTTATTCAACTGAGATTAGATATAAAGGTTTCTTGCTATCAAAGTGTTCCTTGTCATTAGCATACATCACATGTTTTCACCTATATCATACATCTTTGACCAATAGTATTTGTATACTAATTTGTTGAAGGTTATGCACATTTTAAGTATCCTCCTAGAGATTCATTATGAATATTATGTAAAAGTAATTCAACTTCAGTTAATTTAATAACGAAAGAGTGTTTGAAGAATTTTGAGAGTTTTGTTAATAAAGAAGGTGGTTATAAATAGTATAATATTTCGCTTAATTTTGTATAAAAAGTTATTGTGTAGGTGTAGATGATTTAGGATATTTTAATTGAGTTAAGTATTGGTAGAGGTTTTGACATTGTTATAGGAAGATATTAATCCAAAAGATCATGTGACACACGTGACCAAAAAGGCATATTGATTGCATTACATTAAATGATGAAGACGGCGAAGACAAGAGAAATGAATTAAACAAAGATTACACAAAAAAACCCAGAAGTCGCCGGAAAATTCCATTATATTATTAATCATTTTGTATTATTAATCATTTATTATTTATAATCAATTAGTATTTTATTTATTTATATTAGCAAATTTAGTATAAATAGGATAGCTTTAAGACTTGGTTAAGGCAGATAACTTGAGACAACTTTGAGTAGCAATAAATAGCAATAGATAACAAAAGATAATAGTTTATAAACAATTGGAATTCAATTAGTTTTTATCACCAACAAGATAAATACTAATAACAATTATATGCTAACAAATATAATTATACTGAATTTTTTATTCCTTAATAAAATCCTAAAGTTTATTCTAAATATACATTATCATTTGAAATAATAATTATTTGTAAACCATTCAGAGTTCTTCTTAAAAAGTATTTAATAAAAGCTAAATCCCTTTGTTAATCTTGTGTTAATACTAATTTTCAGTCGTTAGTATCGTAAGATAACAATTTGGTGCAGGTTAGATGGAATAAAAACCAATCTGATAAAATCAAACGTATGCGAAGGACACTTAGACAATTGACAGTAGCTGTAAGACTTATTCTCCTCCAACCTCAGCTGCGGGTTGCTGAGATTCAATTTCAGTACAAATTACTAGAGAACGAAGAAGTTATTTCAATCAATCGCCTTAAACATTTACAGAGTAATATCAATGACCTAAAACATTTTATTGAATTTCATAAGATTAAGGCCACGTGAGACGAATTAGTATTTAGTGACGATTATTTTGACAACAAATCTCAATAAATCTGGAAGAATCTAGCACTAATCATATCACTGAAGAACAGTACCTACTAACCGTCCAACAACACATAGCTGCTCATAAGGAACTTGAGGATTATAAAATCTCATTTATTATTCATTTAGATCAATCCTGCCTACAGTGTTACCCAGACTATGAAACTCAATCAGGAAAACTACCATCTTTTGATAATTTTTGGTTTCTGTGGATTGTACCTAAATATAATGCTGTATTATATACTACCTTTACTGTAGCATATTTTATAAGGGCCCAAGAAAGTGAGACTAGCTTTTTGCAAAGAGACTGCTTATTAAAATATTTGTTGAGAAAAATTGTTACTACAATTAGATATAGGGATAACATACTAAAGGAATCCTTTGATAACATCGCTGATAAATTATATCAAATTTGGATAAAAACAAAACAGTTTCAATCGTGAGAAATTGAAAGTATTAGTAGTACTAGTTCAATTATAAATAGCAACTGTAGTGATACCTCAGAAAATATGGAAAGAGATCAAAATGATATTATCATAGCTCCTTTTCAGAAAAGTAATGAAAGCTCCCCAGGGATGACACTACTAATAGCAATGAATGGACCACCATCAGAAACTACCACACTCATACTTCAACCATCATCTAATATACCATCTTATATACAATCACGACAACCATACCTGGGAGATAGGAGGCAATATGACGAAGAAGAAAATGACACATATGTTCCTGATCATGAACAAAGTATTCTATTTGAATATGTTAATAACGATGACGAAACATTACAAGAAACGTCTTTCTTTGATAGTACAAATAAATTAGAGAAAGGAAGAACCCTAAGTAGAATACTTCGAAGAGTTACATTTAATACAAGCAATGATAGGAGGTCTCCATCCCCTGTTAGGGTAGAAAATGTTCAACAATTAGTAGCCTTAACCTTATCTAGTAATCAATCATTAAAACCATCAAACTTAAGGGTAATAACTCCATTAGTAGGAAATACAGATAATGGATCATCATTGGAAAATCCTTACAACTTTTCCCAAGTGACTCAATATAATCGTATATTTGATCCCCTAGCATCACTTGATCCTTTTCGAGATAATAACCCATCTACAACCTCCAGTTTTATAACTGCAAATTGGCAACTAGTAAATAACCGTTGGCTTGAAAATAACTCAAGTAATAGAGGAAATAATACAATGAGACACCAAAATGTAACTACCAAAGGAATCTCACAGTCAACAACGGTAGTCTAACCATATAATATGCGATCACCATCGAACTCCTGGAGGGCTAGTTCTCAATCAACTAGTACAACAACTTCTCAGTCAGTACCTAGCAGCCAACCATCAAATAACACAAACATCTCCCAACTAATACCTACATTTCAACCAGTTATAGTACCAGTAGGAGGAAATAATGACAATGCTTACCTTCAAGTCATACAAGGACTAGCAGGATAGCTGCAAGAATAACAAACAAGAGAACAATGATTGGTAGATTTACTAACGTTTAGAGGAGGGAATCAGGATCCAGTAGAGTGGCTCGAGGCTTTTGAACGAGCTTGCAAAGCAAACCATATTAATACTACTCGAATGGTTGAAATAGTCCCTAGTTATTTAACAGGAACAGCACTAACATGGTTTCAACGACAATATATTACAAACTGAAATAGTAGAATTAATCCTGGTACTTCCTTCGTACCATTATTTGAATAACATTTCTGCAATGCATTTTGACAAAATCAATGGAAGCATCAGCTTAGGCATAGGAAGCAGAAACCAGGTGAAATAATTGAGGAATATGCGGCAGCAATAGGAGAATTATAGAAACAAGTCGACCTACGGTTTAGGCGAGCTGAGATGGATAGAGTTGCTGAATTTATTGAAGAGCTATGACCAGAATTTATGGTACCAGTACAAACAGCAATGCCAGCAACAGTAAATCAAGCAATTGAAAAAACCAGAGCAGTAGAATCTGCGTATTCCATAGGAATGGAACTATCTGCCTATTCATTGATGCCTAATTACATGCAATTACTACAAGGAGGAATGGTACCAGCTCACACAAATATAGCAATACAATCTACATATATTACACAGTAGCCAGATATTGAGGGCACTATTAATCGTAAACTAAATGAAGGGTTACAAGCAATTATGGCAAATATTAGGCAACAACAGTAACGACAATAACAGCAGTAGCAACAGCCACAATAACGATCACATGAATGTTTTAATTGTGGAAAATTTGAACACTTGTCTAGAGATTGTAAAAGTAATCGACGTATGAATAATGACCAATCAAATATGAAATGCTTTAACTGTGAAAAGTATGGCCACTTTGCTAGGGATTGCAGGAGTACAAACAATAATAGAGATCAAAACTTTCAAAATTATACTGATAACAGAAATCGTAACCGCAGTAACAGCAGGAATAGAAATTATAGAAATAACAATAATAATAATAATAACTACAATAATAACAGTAATAATAATAATAACCAATAGCATTTAAACTAGAAGTCGCACCTCTTAGGGGTGAGCGTGTGAACAAACTAAAGCCCTAAAAGTGAGAGAAGAGGAAGAAACAAAAGAGAACAGTTAAGGTGAAGCAAAAATAAAAGCAAGTTTAATAGAAATACCTTATGTATATAGAGGAATGAATTCAAAAATACGATTTGGAGAACCATATGAAAACAAATATGATCACTTCAGTTGTGAAGAATATGACCATCACAGCTATATTATATGCACAAATTGTAATAAAATCGCTAAAGGAATAGCAGTATGATGTGAATATAAGGAAGTAAAATGGAAGGATCCACTAACTGATGAAAGGATTTTCAGTAAAAATCAACTAATTAAACCAGTAGATCCCTAATAACAAGGAGAAGTCACTGTTAAGAAAAGGCCGAAGTACGTATTAGGAATCTTATATGATGACAAAGGAATCTATCTTTCAAAACGAATTGACCCAAATAAGGAAATGTACACTGCCCTACAATAAATTACCGGATTTTATAAATTTTACTTAGTAATTTATAGTAAAATTAAAGATCTTCAGGTTGCATAAAAGTTTACTAATTTTCAATAAAAATCATCTGATTTTTTTTTTATTTGATAGCTGATCAATTATAGATTTTAGATATTAAAATGAA
>CAJVPP010003266.1:0-12103 GCA_910592005.1 Funneliformis mosseae | reverse complement strand
ATTACAAATTTTTAACTTATAAGTAACCTTAAATTATTTATTATATAATTAAAAAATAAAATTTATTATAATATTATGTATATTTATAAAATTAATTTAAAAAAAAAAATTTTTTAAAAATTTTAATTTTTCATAAAAGTAAATTAGAAGGGAATTTATAGTAAATAAGCAGATAAATTTGCTTGCGAATCTCTACAGTTTTAAGGAATATTAAGGGTAGACTGTATTTTTTATTATTTTTAAGGTAATATCTTTTAAGTATTAATTAGTAACAAGATAATATATAAAGTTAAAATAAAATAATTGAATAAATTGTCATATATGATAAAGGGATTTTAATAGCATAGATCTTTACATTTCTATCTATGATTTTTAATTATAGATTTTAATTTAATTTAAAGTTATAGATGATAAATTAAAAAGAACTATATATATAAATATAAATTACATTATTAGTATAATGTAGATTATAAGATGTATTTTTAAATTTATATTATAATAATTATATAATATATGTTTTAATTATATTTTATTAATATAATATATATAAAAATATTAATATTATAAGCATAAAAATATTAATAATATAAATACAAAATATTAATATTATAAATGTAAAAATATTAATACTATTAACATAAAAATATTAATATTAATATATATATAATAATATAAATTATATAATATATGATATAATATTTAATATATATTAAATTATAATAGTATATATATTATTAATTATTAATATAATAAGATTGTTATATAGGCTGTTATATGATTATCAAAAAATATATATTGATAGTAAAATACACATTTATTTTAAATAGTAAGATCTAGTTTGTATTAAATATTAGCTATATTATTTTATTTTAAAAAAATAAATATTTATTATATTAAATTAATACAAAATATATATTAATATAATTATTTTAATAATACTATATATATAATAATATTAAAATATTTATTTATTTTATTCATTTTAATGCTAAAGATATGATTGTTTATTTTTTATATATTTATTAATATTAATAAATACCATACTGTTCTGAAAATAAGTAGTAAATGATAAATAATATGATAAAATTCACATGATAAATAAAAAAATTATCATAAAAAAAGCATATCACAGGATACTTATTTTCAGAATGGTATGATAATTAAATTCAATTTATTTTTTAAATTATAGTATATATTATTAAAATCTGAAATAATGCATTATTAAAAGAAATAAAATTAAAATTTCAAGTAATATTGATTATTTTATAGATATTTTTATTAATGCAATATAAAAGTATATTACAAAAATTTGAAAAATATATTTTGATCCAAAATATATTAATTCTTAAATAATATTTACATCTTCTATTATATTTAAATTTAAAATTTCAAGTTTAAATTTAATTCAAGAATAGGAAATTTATAGTAATTTTAATGAAATAATTAATTAGAAGAGATTTTGATTTAGAAAAATATTAGCTAATATAGCATTAATATACAGTACTGTATATTTGGCTTTCAGTTTTATCATTTATGTTAAATAAATTAATTTAATAATTCTAGCCAAAATTATAAACGCATAATTTAGCATAATTTTATTACACCTAGTTCTCACGCGTGACGTATACAAACTCCGTAACCGGATTTACAATTACGTAATGAATAGTATCGCATCAAAATCGTCACCTCGTGTGATTTTTGGACTGTATTACAATTCTTTCTTGCTTCTTTTGACTTGGAAGTTATTTTTAAATGAGACCATTCATCCTCACCATCTTCAGCGGAGGCGTCTTTAACAACTTGGCTCGCTCGTTTCTTTTAGTACTAATGAGTGATCACATATTTAAGACCTTACATCATAAAGGGTGGAAATTCATTACTGGTATAAGGTAAAACGAGAAAAAATTTATTTTATTATATTTTAACGCGTTTCGATATTTAATTCAAAACTATTCATTGTTACGCGTAAATTAGTATGGCTTATATCAAAACCTTAAATATTAAACTCAAACTTCTTCCTTTCCTCTTAATAAATGAACTATCGAATACTTTGGATTCAAAGCACTGATGGGTTTAATATGGAGCTCTCAATCGCAATATGTTTATACAATTTGATACCTAACATTATACTATCGCCAAAGAATATCTAATAACGAAAATTCATTCGGCGGTTGTAAAAGTAAAATTCGAAAGACACAGCATAGCATAATCATAATTATAAATCTTTAGTCATGGTGCTACGACTGCAGCGACCTCAGCAATTATGTTCCAAAGTAGCTACAAAAAATTGGGAACTTAGGATTTTCTTTTGATTCTGATGATGATTATTTGAAATATTCAACGACAATCGAGAAAGTTTCTACTTATGAACGCGTCAAAATAAAGTATTTAGTAAAAATGAACCATTATTTCTAGGATGGATTAATCTCATTGAGTAATAAGCTTGATCTTAAATTCGACAAATCGAAAAACTTAATAACATTGCTAGTTAAATTAAATAGCACTGCTGTTTTGCTAAAACCCGGCAATAAGACGGCAGAAAGTGGTCTAAAGAAAACGGTTCGCTCTTGTCTATAGACGATCAAAAACTACTCCTCAAAAGGGCATAGTTGTTTGTTAACAAAATTTTGCGATTACAATTTCTATCAAATCTCGAAATTGTAACTATCAGAAAATCACAGGATATAATTCGCTAATTATCTCGCTAGGAATGGGTTTTGTTCACTGTAAACAATCAAAATAACACCTTCAAGATGACCTCACCACATTTACGCTCTGTGATCTTGCGGTATTTCTTAAAGTATTGCTCATCAAACGAAATACTAAATCATGATGCTGTTTGCATCTTTTACAAGGAAAATATCAGGTTGGCACCTTTGCATTCGCGCAAGAAAGCACAAGTGCCTGTTGATGGATCTTTTAACGTATTGGGAGCGTATACTAACAGCAGCTTCCTGGCATTTTCACATATTGGATTTCATCAATAGGATTTGAAGTTATGAGTCAATGCCACATCACAAAGGGAAAACCAACCGTTATAATGACTTGGTGATCACAGCATCTTCCAATTGCCTGACCAATCCAACATCAATTCTTGAGCTCCGTGTCAATTCAACTACAAAGTATTTGGACGAACATTTTAAACAAAGACAAATATGATTGTTGGAATTATCAATCAATATCAGTGAAACAAATGCAAGAGACTAGTATTAATCACTATTGATGTCACAAATTTTTCAGTGGAAATGATATTATAGATGAATTTCTCTATTCGACAAATTCAAACAAGTCGTCAAATTGCTGATTATATAATTGGAATTAATAATTTATTTGATACTTCTATTAATTATATTTATTGGCGATTGATTATATTGGACTCCATATTCTCAAATTACAAGTTTTAGTAAAGATAGCATAAGATGGATTTATCGATCAACTAGAATATGTTCTTAAATAAATAAAAGATTTTTAAATTCTCAAAATATCAACAGAGCGAGGTAATTATTTAATATTAATCTTATAAAATAAGTTTTAATTAACATTTATTAAATTATTTGCTTTTATTATAATTTTAGTTAAAATCGTTATATCATTGTCGCAATAATTCGAGTTTTACAAATGTTACTGAATGCTATGGAATTACACATGATCCCGAGACAAAAGAGTTTATGCTGATAATGATGTATGCAGGATACTTTTCACTTCAAAAGAATTATGTACAAAGTCCGAATCTTTCTTACTTCTTTTAACTTGAAAGTGGATTTTTCTCTAAATGTGAGACCATCAAACTCAAACACTTTAGCGAAGGGGTGCTTTGACAACTCGGCTCGTTTCGTTAAAACCACATATATTTAAGAAATTATTTCATCAAAAGCGGAATTCATTACTGGATGAACTACAACCATTTATGTAGGTAATAAGGTATTACAAAAAAATTTTTTATATTAGTATTTTATTTTATCGCGTTTTGATTTTCAATTTTAATTAAAAACTATTCATTGTTACACATAAATTAGTACCATATCGAAATCTTAAATAAGAATATTTCTGATTCATGAATTTAATAAGAAGCTCTCAAACCGCGAGCTTGTCACAAAAGTTCAACAAGATGTTCATAAAATTTGATATCTAACGTGTAACTGCCAAAAACAATGTAACGATGATTCTTGGCAAGAATTTTATGAAAGTGCCTGTCTGGAATTTTATAATCAAAGAATACAAACCAGTGTTTAATAACGAAGATTATATTTTCATTCGAGAAATCAAATAGGAAAATTCGAAGAGACTGCGAAAAGCACAACATAGGATAATCATAATTTTAAAGTTTAAACCTCAGAAACCAATAGATTCCAAGGAATTTACAAATTAAAATTAGAACTTTTGATTCTGATGATGGCTATTGGAAATATTCTAGCAAAAGTTTCTACATATTACGCGTCAAAAAATTGGATATTAAAGTTTGAACTAGTTACCATTATAGTTAGAATTGATCAATCTCTTTGAGTAATAAGCTTGAACTCGAAAAATCAGAAAAAAAAACTTAAAAACATTACTAATGAAAATGATATAGCTCTGCTGTTTCTAATAAGGCAGCAGAAAGTGGTTATGAAGGAAAACGGATCGCTCATGTCTATAGACAATCAAAGACTACTCCTCAAACGGCCATAGTTGTTTGCAAGGTGGTTTGATTGATATTAACGGTCACAATGGAAATCCTAGTTCGTATTTTAAACCTTATATCGTCAACGAAAAGTTCAGGAATTAATAGTAAATGTTATCTACAAGAATTTACCATAAGGTGAGTTTTATTTTATTTTATTTTTTTTTTTTTAGAATTTTATATTAAAGTCAACTGGTATTCGACTTGAAATATTAATCGCTAACCAACTTTTCGACTTTCTATCCTTATTCTTGCGCAGCAAAGTTATTATATCGTAGAATCTTGAACTTTAACCTTTATATTATCGTTGTTCTGCAAACATATGTGATAGTCTTGAAAATACGTGTGCTCTCGTCACTTCCAGAAAAAAAATTTTATTGCGTTGAAAAAAATAAGGTGCATTTTTTTTTTATTCTGCATAGTGAGGGTAACTCCTAGTTGACCGCGTCTTGACTCAGGAGAATTACTGTATTTGACAGCTTGGTATCCACTCCAAGTCCTCAATTCAGGCGCCCTAACTTTGTTGTTAATAAGAGTCTACTGTTTCAGAAGGAGAAATCAGTTATGTTCTCTTATTACTATATGCATTTTTAACCTTAAATTTCTAACAAATGGTAGAATCAGAACGTAAAAATGAATTTGAAGTCTTATTGGTCAGAGGCGCTTAAAATACACAGAAAGGTCAGTAATATATTATGAAATCTTGTGTAAGTATATTTTACTAAGCTAAATATTTATACTATAGAATTTCAAAAACGAAAACAGGAAGATAAAGAAAAATTTCGGTAAGAAATTTGGTTAACGAGATTCAGCTTATCTTTGATAATTGTAATTGTTGTCTTCATTGTTTTATATTTGTTATTAATTTGTAAAAAATGTAAGAACGTGCAGTATAAAACAAGGCCAAATAATACTCACTTTCACAATAGTTCCATATCTTAGTATCAGAAGTTGGACATTGCTTTCGCACCATCAAGCACGTTATGACCGCGAATTCGAATTATCCTATCCTTTCAGTAGTTGTTATAGGAACTTTTGGAATTATTGAGCTGAACTCAAGCAATGATTACGATTCATCATTCAACGTCCGAAACCCTCTCCAGAATCCAAATTTATCTAAAGAGTAAGTGCAAAAGCTTTTCGAAAAGTTCGAATTGGAACATAAGTTTAAAGTTTGAAGATATCTACTTGCAGACAAATGTGTATGTTTATCAGGCCAAAATTTAGATTAAAAACCTTATTAATTTTCTTTGCTATGCAATTTCTAACAGACATGCTATTATGGTTTGCCTTTGCAGGTCTTTAATTGAAAAATGATCTACAATCGAGAACATTTCATCTTCAAATTCGAAAAAACGAACCATTCTTGTTCATATACAACAGAGAATACTTCTCAAACGGCCATGTATGCAAAAAATTTAGTTCATTTGATATTAGCGAAAATACTAGTTTCGTATATTCGTCAACGAAAGCTTTGAAATAATTTTTTTTTCAGCAATTACCATTAGGTGAGTTTTTTTAAAATTTATTTGATAAATTAAAAGATATTACAAAATTAATTTTTTTTAAAAATATATATATATATAAAGAATCAGAATCATGAAAAAAGCCAAAAGAATTTTTTCACAAAAATCTTAACATTATTTGGAAAAGCGAATATCTTTGTCCTTGCGAAAAAAATATAAAAATTTTCTCGTAAGTAAACAAAAGTAACAAAAGTCGATTTGAAAATTCAATTGAAGATTATATAACGTCCAACTATTAATACTTATGCTGTAAGTGAATTTTTGAAGAGATTCGTGAAAAAAAAATGATATGGTGGTTACTGACATTAAATTCTTGGATTTCGGCTCACGTAAACACACAGAAAGTAATATCTTCATGAACAAATCAAGATGCTGAACCTTATAAACCACTGAAAAACCATCGCAAGGTGTTGTTCTCTATTTCTGTATTGAAAAATAAGTAATATCATTACCGTAAAACGCTAGTCTTTAGATATAATGCTATGAAAAAGTCGAAAATGTTATCATGAGCTTAACATATTCGAAAAGTTGAAGTGGCCAATGTGGTAAGAGTATTAATCTTGAACAACTGTATTAAATTATAAATGACGAAATTAATTTTACAAGTTAGGAGCTTTCTTGGAAACTGAGGTTCGGCCGAATTAAAGAAATCGAATTGAGAAATCTGGCATATCCAGCTCAAATTACTATTCTATTGTCAAGCGACGTGTTTTTCCGGAGACTTAGATACTTGTATTGAGGACTAACTAAAAATTGGATTCCGTCATCCATGAAATACTCTTTTTTGGATTATGCTGCAAAGAATTTGGGTAAATTAATTGATATCTGTATTTAATCAACGAAAATCCTCTGAAAGCAAAAAGCAAGAAAATAAGAAATTTTGTATGAAATAGAATGCAATAAATGCAATGTGCAGGAGATTGGGGTATTTAGAGTAAAAGTAACATTTTTTTGAAAGAAAATATATATAATATTCAGATCACTGTTCTAATTAATAATTTTGATTTTAGTTAATTGAATTCAAAGATACGGAAACATCCATTTTTTTTTTTTTTTTAATATTATTTAAGCATTTTTGAATAAATCAATAATTGAAACTTTATTCGTATTTTATCAAGTTCTTTTTTTATAAAAAAATTAATTCTTTATATAATCCAATCTTCATTTTCTGATATCTAAAATAAATGATCCATTTTAATTAAAGTTTAAATGATATAGCTCTATCTATTACGCGGAATCCTGCCAGAAAGTTATGGGTAATTACATAACCTAAGCAAATTTTTCTGATTTTTTTTCGATCATAATTCCAGTTAAAATTAATTAAACGACCCATTTAATATTAAACATTTCATTTATTGGGTTATTTCTTATCCATAAAAGATGTTCATTCTTGCTGCAATAAGAGTATTTTTGAAATATGCTGCATGGTTCATACTATGATTCAAAGCAAAAACAGCTGTTAGCATTAGAAAATTTTGTCTCAAAAATAGGAATTTCTTTGAATTTAATCTGTTTTAACAAACGCTTAAAGATCTAATAGCCTTTCTTATCAGGTAATAAATAATAATACTTTTGTAAAAAAAATATTCAGATTTCTTACTATTTCTTTTTTATTAAGTTTCAATTAATCACAAACTTTTAAAAATTCTTTCATTATCTTTTATTTTCTTTTTTAAAATGACATTTTACCATCAGCTATCCAAATTCTTTTTTTATTATTTGCATTAAAGATATACTTATTATAAATATCAAGAATTAACTTTTATTTATTTGTTTAATCTAAGTACTGGCAGAATCATTTCTATTTTTTTTTCTTTATATCTAACAATTTATTATTTTAATTATTTTATTATTTTTAAAAATTTTTTTTAATATATAATATCCTTTTGTTTATATCTATCAAAATAAATACCCTTTTAATATTCTTTAAACTAATATTCTAATATGAGAGAAGTGCTGAGAAAAAGGATCAAATTGATATTTCATACTTTTTGAAATAATAAGAATTTATATTTACCATAGGAAATTCTGAATACTCAGTTTATAATAAAAAAAAAACTAGATAAAAATAAGTTTAAATCAGTTTTAATAATGGTCATTTCTGAATAGCTGATAATACATATTATTATTTATATACATTAAAATAAAAATTTATATAAAAAAATAGTTTATAATATTTTTAAACTTTTAAATTTTTTTTTTTATTAAAAACAAATTCTTTTCTATTTTTTTTTAGATAACAATTAATTTTTAGAAATATCTTAATAAATTTAGCAATAAAGTTCAAAATATTTCTTAAGGTAAATTTTTTGTTTTATAGGAAAGGTGATGAATTTGAAGATAGAACCTTGTTTTTTTTTTGATATTTTCAGCAATATAGCTATTTTTTTAATAATAAACTTTTAACTTTTTCACTTTAAACTTATTTTTGTAGATTAAAGCTTATTTTAGGGTTGAAGATAAGTAGGTATTTATAGAAGAGGAGATGGTTTTTTTTTATTAAATAATGGTTATTAACATTTTTTAACTTTATTTGTAGATTTCAGTCTCAAACTTTGATTTTAGAATTGGAGGCAGATATATATTTCTGGAAAGACAGATGGATTTCTTTGATTTTTTATTTAAGAAATTTACTAATGCTTTTTATTTGTTAAACTGCTTAATTCTTTAGCTTTACTTTTATTAGAACTTTGAACTATTAGAAAAGATAAATAAAGTAAAATATATCACATTGTCATTGAAGCATAATAAGAATAGATAGAATTGTTAAACTATTTTCAACTTTATTAATAAAGTAAAACTGAAGCAGCTAAAGTATTAGTTTTAATGATCAATATTATTTTTATAAATTCTTTAATAGAAAAATTTGTTGAATCTATCTGACTCTTACCCTTAAGAGCTTTAACATTACTATTATTATTTTTAGAAGAAATGACATTTTTTTTTACTATTTATATTATAAAATTATTTTTTTGTAATATTAGTGTATTATATTTTTATTATTTAATTACAGTTATAGGTTTTAAAATCACATGTATAAAGGTTTTATTAAAATATTTTTTAACTTTAGATTCGTAATGGACAAATTAAAAGAATAAATATATTTACTAATAATAAAGATAGAGTAGCAGATTTCTTTAATAGTGAGTATTGATAAGAATAGTATTTTTTTTAATAATAGTTTTTAACGTTATTTTTCATTTTTTTAAGTCAATTTACATTTAAAACTGAAGCCATTATTAGAACAGATTTCATAAATCCAGAAGCTGTCACAGCTATTAAAGTAACAATCTAAGGAGTAAAATAAACTAGTCAAGTACTTTGAGATTCAGAATATGGATCATATAATTATATATATTACACAATTCAATTAATTTTACAAATTTAGAAAATCAATTTAATTTCTTTTTTAATAATAATAGTTTAAAACAGTTCTTTTTAATTTGAAGTAAATTTTATAAGTAATTTTTCTCTTTGTTTTTTTTTAATAAATTTTAACATTTTTTTTTAAATTAGTCTAATTAGGTTTTACACCAATTTTTATCCTATAGTTATATATATTTATATATAAGTTTTACGTTTAATTTTAATATTTGGTATAATTTTAACAGTATATTTATTAAAAATAATAAATAATAATTTATTTTATTAAAAAATAATGCAAATAACTATATTAAATTTTTATTTATGACCTTTAATTAATTATTTTTTTTACAGATTTAATAAAATAACTATTTATCTTCAATTAAATTTACTAGGTTTTAGTATAAATAAGCGTAAATAATATTTATCTATTTTATCTAAATTAATAATATATTTACAAATTTGATCATATAAATACTATTGATATTTTGCAGATAATTTTTTAGATAATAATATATCAGAAAAAATCTGTTGAATAATAAGATTTATTTTTTTAGAAATGAATATTTCTGTTTTTTCTCATTAAATTTTATTTACCATTTCAAGTTTTTTATTTGATATTTCAAAATAATATTGTTGAAAAATATATGCATCTCTATTGAATGATTTACTTAAAAATTCTATCTGTTTATAAAAATAGACTTGATGAATACTATTTACATTATATATTATTTGAGCAGTATTAAATTCTCTAACAGTATAATCAAGAATAACTTGAACAAGATCTGCAAGATTTAGATCTAAATATTACATTTTTAGTTTGATTAAACTAAAAAATCTATCAAAAAAAATTTATATGTTTAGCTATCATAAAGCAGTATTTTATCTTATTATAAAATTCATTCATTATTCATCATACTAGATATTAAATTATAGCATTATTTTTATTTTGACCTGAATAATTATCAGCATGAATAATAAGATTATTTTTTTATATTAAATAGTTTTTTTATAATTAAAAATGTATTATTAATTTTATTATTTATTTATTTTAATTTGTAAAATTAAATTATACCTATTGAGAAAAGACTTCTTCACAAATTTCAAAAATTGAAACTTTCTATAGTAATTTACAATAAATCAAATTTTAAATAAAAATTATTAATAATATTAGCGTATATATATTATTGCTATATATAGTATATAATATATATTATTATTATTTTATTATTTTATTATTTATTACTTCTTGTTGTAATAAATATAAAAGATGTACACCTTTAACAAAATTTCAAAAAATGTGATTTTCAAATTCTAAAGAATTTGAAAATCCAGGACATATTAATTTTACTAAATCAATTTTTGTTAATTGATTTTTCGTCTCTTTTATATATTGTTTTAAATAGATATAAATTATAAATAAAAAAACTTTAATTTATACTAGCATATAAACTAATACACAATATTATAAAAAAATTATTAATAAAATTAATAACCTATAATAATCTCTTTTTTGATTTGCTCATATGATATGATCATGTCATTTTTTAACTTTATTATCTTGCTCATTTTGATTCAAAATTGTGTATTAAATTGCATGACTTTATATAGAAAATATAAATTACTTCGTGATAATAAAAATTTAATTTCAGATATATATTTTTTCTAAACTCTTAAAAATGATTAATGACTAATATTTTATTTTGACTTTACTTCTAAACTTGAATCATAAAGTTAAAATATCCTCATATAGCTATTATTAGCTGAAAGAAATATTATAACTATTATATTATCACAAAAACTATGATCTAAAAGGTTAAATATTAAAAAATATTAATAAAATAAATAATTTATTTATTAATTAAATAAATTATTAATTATAATTATACCTGAAGATAGTAACTTATAAATATTTGCATAATTGATAATAAAGGTGAGAATATTTAAATTGTTTCAAATGATAAGACATAATGATTTTTTCTTCTCTTATTTCTATGAGTTATTAGTTTAAAACTATTGGCTAATAATGAGTTTGAATGCTTTTCCATTTTTTTTGTAGCTAATAAATAAATATTGTCACTGTGGAATTCTTCAACTCAAGGTAGTCACGTTATCAAGTTTTTACTCGAAATTATTAACTGCAGTTTACTATGGTCAAGACGTTAGGATCTACCTAACTCTTAACTTTACTAAATTTACGTATTAGACTTAAATAAACCTATCAAGTATAAAGACTTGAAAGATGAGATTAGGGACAATTTTAATTAAAGAATTCAGATGACGAACTCAATTACAAATAATGTATAGGGATCACATCAGACTATATGAAGACATAAAAAGGCAGAAAGATATAAGTTTTGATTGATTTCTTTATTAATATTAAAACTTGTATTCGCAAAAGAGTTTATTTATAACATAAGCAAAAAGTTTATTTATTTATACAAAATTTCTTTTGTCACAGCTAATTAATTACTATACTATAAACTAACTAATTTAGCAAAATAAATATAAGTAAAATAAATATATTGAGAATGATAAAGATACGTAAAATAAT